>KQ989645.1:145710-157322 GCA_001598015.1 Dorcoceras hygrometricum | reverse complement strand
ACACTTCTAGTACTCTGGCCAGAGATTTATACACTATTATCCCCTCAGATAGCATAGGATATCCACGCATGTCTGCGAGCGGTGAATCCTCGACAATGATGCATCGCATCGGATCGGGGTCTCACCCAATCCCGACGCCTTATGACCCCAAGTGAGTCGGCAAATGGGTCAAAGTGAGACGCATGTAGAGTCGTGACTATTAGATGTGTTTCATGATAGCCGTCATACCCACTATCACATCTAACATACACTTGAGTGCATTCTAGGTCTTTACTCAACGCAATTGTAAATCATTATACACACAATGAAAGTAAAGAATGCCATATGGATAAATGCGAATATTATATATAAAGATTGTCATATACAAGAGTCTATAAATCCACACGCCACAAGTTGGCTAGTTCCTCGGGCGGCCTTATCCTTATTTTGACGGCCCAATCGACTAGGAACAGTTCAGAATACACAGTGACTATTAGATGTGTTTCATGATAGCCGTCATACCCACTATCACATCTAACATACACTTGAGTGCATTCTAGGTCTTTACTCAACGCAATTGTAAATCATTATACACACAATGAAAGTAAAGAATGCCATATGGATAAATGCGAATATTATATATAAAGATTGTCATATACAAGAGTCTATAAATCCACACGCCACAAGTTGGCTAGTTGGGCATCTACTCTAACATTTGTAACGCCCCAAATTTAACGACTGCCCCCATTGTACCAACACTGGTCTTTACAGCGTGTTTTGTCCTCACTCGCACGCACCCTGAGAAACTTTCAGAGGGTCACCCATCCCAAAATTGTCCCAAGTCAAGCACGCTTATCTTTGGAGTTCCTAAGTGATGAGCTCCCAAAAAGAAGATGCACCTTGTTGGTATGAGTAGTACCAATTAAATCTGATAAGCCTTCCTCAACTAACCTTCATTACATCTATATCTATAACTTCCCAGTCTCGTAATCCCTCTCATTCCGGTGTGGGATCGGTTCATTCATGTGCCCCGTTCGCCTCTAGAAGCCTGCCAGGAGCCGCTCAATGTCCGTGCAACCTCTGGTACCAGCGATCACTCCCCGCCCTCTTTTAGCCTCGGACCTCACACTCAGTTTCACCATCTTGCTCCAAACGGCGACGTAAATCGGCGGCAATCGGCGGAGAAAGGTTATAATGAATAGTAAGGGTTTCGAAGCTCTCGGGAAGAAGATAAGAAATATCGGGTTGAAAAGTGGCAAAATGTTGATCGACACTTATATTTAAATCTCCCAGTCAAAGTACAGTGAAAGTCAATTACTTAAGTCAAAGCTGATTCCAGCATTCAGAACTCAGCGCTACATAAGATCTTAGCGCTAACTTAGATCCGACCTCTCTACTCTATACTAGCACACGACCACCAAAAGGTGTCGCGTAGGAGTCCCGCTCAAAACAAACAGATCTCGCGACAAAGGCCCGCTCGCTCACATCCAGATATGTCAAATCTGAAAACATCGAACCGCATCGGTCTACACCAAACTCACGAACCGGATCGGTCGACTTAGTACCATTGACCCACACATGACTTTCACCAAACGACGCCGTTCCAGAGTCCAGTGCTCCTCAAAATGACGTCGCATCTCTTCTACTCAACCAACGCCAAATCTGATACACGTCGAACGACACCGTATCGTCTATAATCAATCCGCGTCTACCCGGGTAATCCAAAACGACATCGTTCGGCTTCCCTCTCCAGGAAACTCACTCAAACACAAGAGGGATAGATCTGGACACCAAGATCTCAGTCAGATCTGAAAATAATAAACCAAACTGATTCTCTCAGCGCTTCTAGTTCACTTGTGCGGGGTATTCTCCAAATATGAACTCCAGCGATAGAAAATATACCAAATCTGACCAGCGCTATGCTATCTCTCGTGCAACGATACTCACCCGATACACTTCTCAATCATATCTAAAGCTCATATACTCAAATCCCCTCGTCCAAATATGACCTCACAAACAGCTTTGACCAAAATTCATAGGCTGATTACCTGATTATTCATAGGGCATATTTCTCCGATTAAATCCTCATACTAATCAAATCCACTCGAACATCTTACGAGAATAAATCGGAATAATTCCTCAAATCTGTTCGAAATCATAACACTAATCACTACCTATTAACTACAGTCCACATAGATAAAGTTCTTGTACTTGGTGAAATTTTGTTCGAATTTTTTTTATTCTAAATAAAGCTGCTAAGTTTTGTCATCACCAAAAAGGGGGAAATTGTTGAGATTAAAATGTACTAATTTTTGGTGATAACAAAATAAAAGAACTCGAACAGATCGAAATAGGTTATAGCAGATCATCTTAGAGCAGCGTAGGCTATATTAGAGTGTCACAAGTCAGCTTAGAGGATTAGATCAGAGTAAGTTGATAAGAACAGATAGATGTAGATCATATCAGACTGGAGCTTCATAATCAGATTAGACAGGAGCTCCGTAATCAGATCAGAGGAAAGCAAGTGAAATAGATAAGATCAAAGGAATCAGATTAGAGCAGATTTAGATCAGCTTCTTCGTAGAAAGAACAACTTGAAGTTTATTTTGGAAAAGAGCAGATCAAAGCAATGTCAGCTCAGACCTCACGAACAGCTTTCATCTTAAAGCGTATAAGTTTTCAGATCAAACGCGTGAAGAGCTCAGTTCTCAAGGTCAGTATTTATATGTTCAGTTTTTAGATAAATCGAATCAGCTCAGAGGAACATTTCCAGATCAGCTTGAAATTAAGTACAGATAAGAATGGGAAAGGTTCAGCTCTGGATCAGATCGCAACAACATCTTTCAGATCGCATTAAAAGCGAACTCATAGCTTATAAAACATTCAGATTAGAGCAAAAGTTCACGCAGCTTAGAGAAAAGTATCTCAAATCAGATCAGATCTAATCAAGTGCTAAAGTACTGCCTAAAGTCGGATTCTATTTCTGTGCCTAACAGTAACCTTCCAATGATTTCGGTGTGTATCAAGGCAAGTATTTCAATAATGGAAATAAGATCAATCAACCACAAGATCAAATCAATCAAAGGATCGAGCAGATCAGAAAATCTATAAATAAAAGAAGAGGTGACGAGCGACGCACACAACAGAACGAATGCAAGAAACACGCAACACAAACTGAAAGCTTGAGATATCCAATCGCGCACAACCTTACTGTTCATTCATCGTCTTTGCTCCCAAAAGCTTAAAAGTTTTTTTCTGAGTTGTAATCATAATATATAGTGTCTGCTTATCAAAGTGTAAATCAAAAACAGCACGTGAATAGCGAGCATAGCTTAATCAGCTCAGAGCTGATAACTGTAATAGCAGAACAGATCATGCGTCTATAATCTTTCATAAAGTTCTAGGAGTTCTCCCAGTTGCGGTTGTTGGGTTTGGGTTATTCCTGGAGCTGTCGTAGTAAATTTCTTCTAGTGGAATCCTTCCTGAACAAGGAAGAAGTGGAGATGTAGGAGTTTCAGCTCTAAACGTTCATAAACAAACTCTCGTCCCTTTAATTTTACTTCTTTCAATTTTTAAATTTGTTCACTTTTCAATCGAGTTCATTCAGCACATATAATTTTTACTTGAGAGAATAGTTCTCGCTGAGATCCTCCGAGCTGGTAAATCAGCTCGGAGTTAAGTCGAAGGCTTGTAATAATGTTTTAAAAGGATTTTCGTGAAAAACTGTGAAGGATATTCACCCCCCCTGAACTCCCGAGCTGTTATTTTAACTATCTATTCGATCCCAATAGAGTATAAATTGGAGAATCTCATCAGTTTACAGCACAGACACGACATAATTTCTACGAGCCTTTGTTGGTACACCGATAGCTCATGCTCAACAACGCAACGGAAGCATAAAATATAAAGATTGAACACTCATGTAGCATAATATATAAAACAGCCAACGATAGGGCGTTTAGAAATTTATACCTATCAACCTTCAAAAGGTTGATGATGGCTCCAACTATATTATAAATAATCTATCTCTTTAAATGGTAGGCACCTTCTACAAGCTTCCTGTTGGCGCTGTAATGCCCGAAATAATTAATAAGCAAATTAGTAATTCCGACAGTTCCAGATTGTCAAATGATAGATTTTGATGAAGTTTGATTATGAGCTCGGATTTCTTCTGGAAGTGTTGGGTGATTAAGGAACTATGTATCGTTGAATTGTGCTAAGTGTGGGAACTAGACGAAGTGATCAGACGAAGCGATTTGATAAAATTGTTCAGCAGCAGGTTACTGTAGCAAAGTCAATACGGGTAAACACTACTGTAGCTTGCGACTGGTTGAATTGTGAAGTTCAGTCGAAGCACTAATGCTCGTTGCAGCTGGAAGAATACGCGGGAATACAAGGATCAATGAGGAAGTGACACGTGTTGGTTACTGTTACGCAGGAGGAATCAACAGCAAGAGTTTCTTACGCATCTGCTGGTTTATGTACCTGCTGGTTTATTGATGTATCGGCTGGATGTTGATGACGTAGGTGCGACGTCGTCGTCTTGGTAATAAAAGCGATCCAGTCGAGGCGAGTATGTGGAAATTGGTTCCAGCTGAGAGAATAATGCGACATCGTTTTAACTTATGAGTAGAAACCTCGATACGATGTCGTTTTGCATGAATTAGCAACCAGGCGAGGAATTGGAAATCAGTCGATAGATTATTGTATCTGCTGGTTACCCAGTCGAGGGAACAATGCGACACCGTTTTGATTATGAAACAGGAGATGTTGATACGATACCAATAATGTTGCGAAATCAGCCGTTGGAATAGGAAAGCGACCAGCTGCTGGTTTCTTGTTAATAGAGATGATACCAGCTGATGACCCGTTACGATGTCGTTGAGATTAGTTGTAACGACATCGTTTTGATTTCGAAGTGTTGCGACTGGATTCTTGTTGCGACTGGACTTTCGCTGCGACTGGTTGTTGCCTCTGCTGAATAACAAGAGAATGATATTCGAACAGCAACGAAGGAAGATCAACAGCATTGAGGAATCTATTTATCGTTATCCACTTTCGAAGCGGTGGGAGTATATCCTATTTGAATACTCAGCATGACACGTGGAACTCGAATTGAACACGTTGGAAATGCTGCAGAAACACAGAGATCGTTGCCTATAAATAAGAGTGACTTCGAAATATTGAGAACATCTTGATTACAGATATCAATTTGTGAGTCTGCGAATATCTCAGGAAGTGAGGAATAGAGCGTAAGAACACTGCCGGACGTATTTTGAAAACAGAGGAACGAAGGTATAATTTGACAGAAGAGTCAGGGATTAGATTACTCGAGAATGATATTTCTTGAGTATCCCGTTGAAATCACATACATGTTTGATTACTGTTCTTGATTTAGAACTTGAGTTATGTGTATGTCGATCCATCACAGGTAGTGGATCTTTTATATTTGCATGAGATTGCATATTGAAGAGAATTGAATTGATTCGAATGCCCAGGACTGAGTTGGCCTGATTTTCGAAGCCGGAGATGGTTTCGATAGATGAATATTCATGTCAAGATCGGATACGAATCTTGATGGCATCGAACTGAAATGGAATCAATTCTGAGATCGAAGAAGAGAAACAGAATCATTCATTGCATTGCATTTGTTTTACAGTTGATACACTGTTATTTGTTTGATTGCTATTATTCATACCTGCTGATTATACTGAGAAATGTTCTCACCGGAGTTTATCCGGCTGTTGTTTTGTTTTGTATGTGTGCATGACAACAGGAAGAAGAAACTAGTGGGAGTAAACATGGGTAGCGAAAGATAACTACTTAGAAGAAGGGGGCCAGCAGCAAGAAGATTTGACACCAACTGAGAGACCCTGTTTTGCGTAGTTAATCTTAGGTTGTTAGAATATGAGGTTGTACCTAGGAATCACTTGTACTTGTGAATTTAAATTGTAATAACCTGGTACAATAGTGTTACTAGGAATGAATGGCTTTTTGCGATACAAATAGACATTTTTTTTAGCCTTTAGCCTTCTGCTGTTTAAGAACAAAACAACACTTGTAACTTGTGAATTTAAATTGTAATAACCTGGTACAATAGTGTTACTAGGAATGAATGGATTTTTGCGATACAAATAGACATTTGTTTTAGCCTTTAGCCTTCTGCTGTTTAAGAACAAAACATTCGAACCCGACATTATTTAATAACCTTGTTTAGATTACATTAATCACCCACTGATTGAGATTAGAGGATTAATTGTGAGCAGAGAGCCTCACAGGCGCAGTGGCGGATCTGGATCCCGTTCCCGAGGGCGCAACGGAAGTTTCAAAATTTGCCTCGGAAACGTTCAATACATAACAAACAAGGCATAAAAACATACATAGGATGTTTTAAGGAATGTTACCTTGCTGGCGTCTAGGCGTCTGGCTCCGACCAGAATCATAGGAAAACTGGCACTTCAAGGTAGGCGGCGGTAGATCTCCTAATCCGATCCACGACTGGAAACAGGACTCCTTAGTCAGTCTGCACTAGAAGAGCTGACGAATTTGACACGAACGGAATCTCCTCGTCGACGTGATCAGAACAAGTCCAATCACGTGAGCAACGGCGGCGGCGCGTGTGGTGGTGGGCGGCCGAGAGGGGGAGGAGGAGAGGAGGGGCGGCTACTATTTAGGTCTAGGGTTTAGAGTTGTTGTGTGTTATGTCATAATAACCCTAGGCCATGTATATGTAAAGGGGTGATGGGCTTGAACCGGCCCATTGGACCTGGGGCGGGCCCAGTCCAACATATGAACATTCGGTTCATTCCTACCACCGTGGCTTCATCATAATCCCGATCGACGATCAGATCAGACCGATCAACACAGTTTCCAAAACTAAGTATTATGATGTGAAAAAAAATTTTCAGACCACCTGTCCAAAATTGCCAGACCGATCAACACAGTTTCCAAAACTAAGTATTATGATGTGAAAAAAAATTTTCAGACCACCTGTCCAAAATTGCAGTTTGGCCCTCCAAGTTTCAAGGATAGTCAAACTAGCCCAAACTTTAGGGAAATTGCAATTTGACTCCTGTTGACTTTTAGGAAGTCGCACTTCCTATATTCCTCCTCCTATGCTCAACACATTGAGCTCAGTTTCCGTGCGGGAATCGTGAAGCCAGTACTTGTGTGACCCTCAATAGTTCAGGGATACAGCTAGCCGTGGGCCCACAACCATTGTGATCCCGAAATCATAATTTCGGACTGACCCATCGGATCATGGTAAAGCGCCTAGCAACATTGCCCCATGATCCCCTAGGTATCACTGATAGTGCCTGAAAGAACCAGTCGGTCATGGTTAGCGTACAGTACGGTCCTTTCAACACATATATCCCGATCAGATCAACGATCATTTGTAAATCGAGAGTCGCTTGAGATCCAATAACTATGCATACATCTCGGAGATCAAATAGTGACATCACGTGTGTTACTAGGTAAACCCATTTACCTAAAGCACATCTAGTACTCTGCCAGAGATTTATCACACTATTATCTCCTCAGATAGTATAGGATATCCACGCATAAAAGCGAGCGGTGAATCCTCGACAACGAAGCATCGACTCCTATATGCATCGGGACCTCACCCAATCCCGCCACCTAATGACCCCAACTGAGTCGATAAACGGGTCAAAGTGAGGCACCTATCATGTAGAGTCTCAATGACGTTTCGAGTAGTGAGGACTAATCAATACAACCAATACCTTGGACTTATCCACTCGACAAATGGTAACCACTTGGAAAGTCCGAACGAGAGTAGTTCGATAGATCACCAGGTCACTATCCATCTGCATGCTCAGAACATCACAATGTTCCCTACCAATGAAACATGGTACTTCACATCGCAGATTCTAGTCTCAAGCTCGGGCGGCCTTATCCTCATTTTGATGGCCCAATCGACTAGGAACGAATTCAGAATACACAGTGACTATTAGATGTGTTTCATGATAGCCATCATATCCAGTATCACATCTAACATACACTATGGTGCATTCTAGGTCTTTATCCAACACAATTGTTAACATTATAAAGTAATGAAGATAAAGAATGCCATAAAACAATACGAATTTCATAAATAAAGATCGTTATACAAAGAGTCAATAAAACCCACACGTCACAAGTTGGCTAGTTGGGCATCTACTCTGACAATCTCCCACTTGTCCTAAAGCCAACTACTCATCAGACGCAGTCCCATTGTTTCGCGATGTTTTTCAAACAACGGTCCTGGCAAGGGCTTCGTAAGTGGATCAGCAACGTTGTATATAGAGGTGACTCTCTCGACTGCTATGTCACCTCTAGCCACAATATCCCGGATTATGTGGTATTTCCTCATTATATGTTTGGATCTTTGGTGAGACCTAGGCTCCTTTGCTTACACAACGGCACCCGTGTTGTCGCAGTACACCGGGACTGGACCAACTCCATCAGGGATTACGCCCAAATCTTGGACGAAATTCCTTATCCAAACCACCTCTTTAGCAGCAGCTGCTGCTGCGATGTACTCAGCCTTAGTGGTTGAATCCGCGATGGTGTCTTGCTTGGAACTCTTCCAAGAGACATCACCACCATTGAGCATGAATACAAATCCAGAGGTTGACTTCGAATCATCCACGTCACATTGGAAGCTAGAATCAGTGTAGCCTTACAATTTCAGTTCACCACCCCCATAGACCATGAACATATTCTTAGTAATTCGTAAGTACTTAAGAATATCTTTCACAGCCTTCCAATGCCCAGCCTTGTGGCAGTGGTGGCAAACGTCCTCGCTCTTGTTAGGCTTAGAAGCCCTTGCCTTCGGCTTCTTGACAGACTTTTCCTCTTTCGCAGGAGCAGAACGCTTCTTGCTCTTGCGTCTGGGTCCCTTCTTCGCAGAGGAAGAAGAGCCCATAAGGAGGACGGGCTTGTCCTTCTTTATGGTCCCCTCGAACACGACAAGCATGTTCACCACCTCTTCAAGGGTGGCTTCCAGCTTGTTCATGTTAAAGTTGACCACAAAGGGGTCGAATGCAGCAGTGAGTGAGAGGAGAATCAGATCCACTGACAGCTCATGTGGAAGCGTGATATCAAGGCCCACCAGCTTTTCAGTGAGCCCAATCACATGAACCCCATGCTCGCGGACCGAAGTCCCATCGTGCATGCGGCTTGTCATGAGCTCCTTGACAGTGGTGAACCTCTCAGTCCGCGAGTTCTCCCCATACAACTCTTTGAGATGAAGGTTTATGTCACCAGCATACACCGTCTTTTCGAAACGCCGTTGCATTTCGTTTGACATCGATGCCATCATATAGCACCGTGTCTTAAGATCGTCATCCCACCATTTATTCAGCTTGGTCAGCTCCTCAGGGCTGATGTCGACAGGGGCTTCCTTCGGAGGGCTCTTGTCTAACATGTAGAGGAGCTTCTCCGAATCCAATACAATATTGAGGTTTCGAAGCCAGTCTTGGTAGTTCAGACCAGTGAACTTGTTGCTATCCAGTATAGCAGCAAGTGGATTTTTGATCGAAGACATTATAAAGCAGTTTATACTGAAAAGAAATACAGACATCCATTACTAACTATATATGAAAAACGCTAAGACATAAAACAAGGTCATTTAGTTTTATGAATTACGCTCCCACTATTTTAACGATTTCACCACCATCTAATGAAATCGAGAAAGCAAGTTTTCTTAGTGGGTACACAGAGTCCAATCAAGCGACCATGGTCCCGAATAATATCAGCCAACCATGACCCTTGAAAGGTAGAGTCCAATTGCACCAGGTGCAACCTCCATGTATTTACCTCACGTCCAGTAAGGGCCCAATAATATGACGCCGATTACTATCACGTGTCAAGATGACCCATCAATGTTGAGTTGTGAAGGACGGTCCCCTTAACGTCCCCAATAATATGAGCCAGTGTTAAAGGGAGTTCCAGCCAACTCACAGCGAGTGTCAATGACGTGTACAGCTTTTCGGCATACATGACCCCCTCAATAATATGAGTCGGGCCATGTATGCGAGTAGCATCGACGTACACTTATTGTTGATGGAAGGTAGGAAAATTTAAAAAAATTTAATTTCCCTTAGTTTATCGAATAAACTTTTAATCTTGATATTAATTTTAAATCATATTTAAAATGAGTGATTTTAATTTTGAAATTTCGGTCTCATTAATTTTAAATCATAATTTAAAATGCGGATTCAACAAACATATATCGCTTATATAAAATTTGGGATGATCGATAGCGAGAGCTATGCGGTCCGTGGTTGCCAATCACAGACCTAGGTCTAGTCCTAGATGAAATGCAGTATGCAATGCAATCCTATTACATTAGCTTCCGGTTTTACAAATCTTCGATCTTCAATATCTTTGATCATCATCTCCACCATCTTCAAAAGTCCTCCCACTAAATCTAATATTTACAATTAAATATCCATGACATGTTGGGATACAATTTTAAAGGGGTGGGAACGGGCCATAAACCAGGCCCACTTAGAAATAATATCAACAATATTACAACCAAAATTTGCAAAACCTAGCATATACCTAACACACTGGGCACGGTTTTCGATCATCCCAAACATACAATCAATTCAAATAAATGACATAAATTAAATAATCAAATCAAATTTGATAATTTTCCAACAAAATCATATTTTAATTATAAAATCATATTTTATAACTAAAATCATATTTTATCAATTTTAATTACATCATATTGGGCTTAAAACGATTTTAGGCCCAAAATCTCAAAATTTCCAAAAATCAATTTTGGTCCGACCAAAATGGCCCAATATCAAATATTGGCCCGAAAACTCTTTGGGCCACCCGGGACAGGCCCAAAACAAACCCTAGAGTCAAAAATAGTGTCGCAACACCGCCTCGGGTTCGCCGGACGGCGGCCGCACGGCGGCGCCCGCCGCCTACACAGCCTGCGGCACACTGCCGCACGCTGCACGCGGCGCGGCCGGCCATCGGCCCTGTAGCTGCGTGCAGCTACTGCGCCGCCGTGCGCACGCTACAGCGCCGCCGCGCGCACGCTACAGTGCCACCGTGCGCACGCTACAGAGCCGCCGTGCTTTTTTTTTTGATTTTCGAAAAATTTGTGATTTGATGCAATAAGGCACAAATTATGTATTGATAGATCCGAGCCTTGGCTCTGATACCACTGTTGGCGCAGTGGCGGATCCGGATCCCGTTCCCGGGGACGCAGTGGAAGTTTCAAAATTTGCCCCGGAAACGTTCAATACATAACAAACAAGGCATAAAAACATACATAGGATGTTTTAATGAATGTTACCTTGTTGCGTCTAGGCGCCTGGCTCCGACCAGAATCACAGGGAAACTGGCACTTCAAGGTACACGGCGGTAGAGTCTCCTAATCCAGTCCACGACTGGAAACAGGACTCCTCGTCAGTCTGCACTAGAAGAGCTGACGAATTTGACACGAACGGAATCTCCTGAACATGATGATCGGAAAAAGTTCGATCACGGCTAGCGACGGCGGGCGGCGCGGCGCGGCGGCACAAGGGCGGCTGCCGTGAGGTGTTGTAGAGAGGGAGGGGCGGCGGCCAACTTGGAGGCTAGGGGTTGTGTGTGTTGAGTTATGTCAT
>KQ989645.1:121256-143761 GCA_001598015.1 Dorcoceras hygrometricum | reverse complement strand
CGACGATCTGATCGGACCGATCAACACAGTTTCCAAAACTGAGTATTATGATGTGAAAACAATTTTTCAGACCACCTAGTCCAAAATTGCAGTTTGGCCCTCCAAGTTTCAAGGATAGTCAAACTAGCCCAAAACTTTAGGGAAATTGCAATTTGACCCCTATTGACTTTTAGGAAGTCGCACTTCCTAAATTCCTCCTCCGTTGACTTTTAGGAAGTCGCACTTCCTAAATTCCTCCTCCTATGATCAACACATTAAGCTCAGTTTCCGTGCGGGAATCGTGAAGCCAGTTCTTGTGTGACCCTCACAGTTTAGCCCCTCAACTTTTGGGAAATCGCAATTTGACCCCTATTGACTTTTAGGAAGTCGCACTTCCTAAATTCCTCCTCCGTTGACTTTTAGGAAGTCGCACTTCCTAAATTCCTCCTCCTATGATCAACACATTAAGCTCAGTTTCCGTGCGGGAATCGTGAAGCCAGTTCTTGTGTGACCCTCAATGGTTCAGGGATATAGGTAGCCGTGGGCCCACAACCATTGTGACCCCGAAATCATAATTTCGGACTGACCCATCGGATCATGGTAAAGCGCCTAGCAATATCGCCCCATGATCCCCTAGGTATCACTGATAGTGCCTGCAAGAACCAGTCGGTCATGGTTAGCGTACAGTACGGTTCTTTCAACACATATATCCCGATCAGATCAACGACCATTGGTAAATTGAGAGTCGCTAGAGATCCAATAACTATGCATACATCTCGGAGATCAAATAGTGACATCGCGTGTGTTACTAGGTAATCCCATTTACCTAAAGCACATCTAGTACTCTGGCCAGAGATTTATCACACTATTATCACCTCAGATAGCATAGGATATCCACGCATAAAAGCGAGCGGTGAATCCACGACAACGAAGCATCGACTCCTACATGCATCGGGACCTCACCCAATCCCGCTACCTAATGATCCCAACTGAGTCGGTAAACGGGTCAAAGTGAGGCACCTATCATGTAGAGTCTCAATGACGTTTCGAGTAGTGAGGACTAATCAGTACAACCAAGACCTCGGACTTATCCACTCGACAAATGGTAACCACTTGGAAAGTCCGAACGAGGGTAGTTCGATAGATCACCATGTCACTATCCATCTGCATGCTCAGAACATCACAATGTTTCCTACCAATGAAACATGGTACTTCACATCGCAGATGCTAGTCTCAAGCTCGGGCGGCCTTATCCTCATTTTGACGGCCCAATCGACTAGGAACGAATTCAGAATACACAGTGACTATTAGATGTGTTTCATGATATCCATCATATCCACTATCACATCTAACATACACTATGGTGCATTCTAGGTCTTTATCCAACACAATTGTTAACATTATAAAGTAATGAAGATAAAGAATGCCATAAAACAATACGAATTTCATAAATAAAGATCGTTATACAAAGAGTCAATAAAACCCACACGCCACAAGTTGGCTAGTTGGGCATCTACTCTAACACTTCCAAGAGCACACCTTACTAAATGGACTGCACTCCAAAATTAGGTCCACTACTAGAAAGATAGTTCCACCCAAAATATGCACTAGAATATTGAGGGTGTTGTACTATGAGTAGTACAAGTTTGCAAACTCAAAACCAATTCAAAAATTGTTTGAAAATGGAGAAAAGGGACGTGCATGAAGAGGGGGGAGGATACAAAACTTTTGTGTCAATCCAAAAATTACACTATCCGAGGAAACACATGCCTTGTATATTTTGAAAGTTGCCTCCAACCTTTCATCTCCCTCTTGCATGTAAATTGTATGTATAGTTGAGCTATATTATACAATATAGGCCCATGAACTTAATTAGATCTCACTTGAAATCCTACAAGCCCACTAGTAAAAGAATTATTGATCCTTCAATTATTTGGGCTCCACAAGGCCCACTCTAATGTTAGTTCAACACTTGAATTAATTTAGTTAAGTTCAAGACATTAGTTTTCGAAAATAACAATTTCCAAAACTAATAATAGCGCCATGTATAAATTACAATTTACATTCCATTATAACTCCTTTTATAAGTTGCTCAACCCTTTGAAAAAATTTTCTTTTCATCGGGATCTATAAAGCTAGTGTTTGTGTGACACTCATTGGTTCAATGATACGATTAGCAGTGGGTTCACATCTCCATGTGATTTGGACTAAACATGTCCTTATATGAGCGTACCCTAATCAGCTCCATTCTTATCAATCATTCCTTCATCATAAGAATGTTAGAATCAAATTCTGATAGTACCCAACCAGTCATGTTAAACGCCTAGCAGCATCGCTTACATGACTCCCTAGGTATCAAATGATAGTGCTGTTGGCATACAATGGCGGATCCGGATCCCGTTTCCCGGGGGCACAGCGGAAATCAAAAGTTGCCCCGAGAAACGTTCAATACATTCAACACAAATCAATAAACCATTCATAGGGGGTTCATTGATTGTTACCTTGCTGGCATCTAGGCGCCTGGCTCCGACCAGTTACACGAGGAAACCGGCACTTCAAACGGTAGGCGGTGGTAGATCGTCAATCAGGTCCACGACCGGAATCAAGACACCTTCATCAGCCTGCACTAGAAGGACTGACGAATTCAGCACAGATGAAAACACCTCAGCGCGGTGGCCGGAACAAGTCCGGCGAAGGGGCGGCGGCGGCGGCGCTTGGCGGCGGCCGGCGGCGGCGTGAGGCTTGGAGAGGAGGGGGCGGCCGAAATCTTAGAGATGGAGGCTAGGGTTTAGTTGTGAGTTGTGTTGTGATGAAGCCCTAAACCAACTTAACTTAATAAAGATGGTAGATGGGCTTGAACCGGCCCAATGGACTTGGGTCATACCCAGGTCCATATGAACATTCGGTTCATTTAAAGCACTGCAGTTTCATCATAACTCATCGACGATCAGATCGGACCGATCAGCTCAGTTTCCAAAACTGAACGTTATGATGTGAAAAACAATTTTCCAGATTACCTAGTCCAAAATGACAATTTTGCCCCTCAACAGTGGGAAATCGCAATTTGACCCCTGTTGACTTTTAGGAAGTCGCACTCCCTAAATTCCTCTTCCTATGCTCAACACATTGAGCTCAGTTTCCGTGCGAGAATCATGAATCCAGTACTTGTGTGACCCTCAATGGTTCAGGGATACAGCTAGCCGTGGGCCCACAACCATTGCGGCTCCGAAATCACAATTTCGGACTGACCCATCGGATCATGGTAAAGCGTCTAGCAACATCGCCCCATGATCCCCTAGGTATCACTGATAGTGCCTGCAAGAACCATTTGGTCGTGGTTAGCGTACAGTACGGTTCTTTCTACACATATATCCCGATCAGATCAACGACCATTGGTAAATCGAGAGTCGCTAAAGATCCGATAGCTATGCATACATCTTGGAGATCTAATAGTGACATCACGAGTGTAACTAGGTAAACCCATTTACCTAAAACACATCCAGTACTCTGGCCAGAGATTTAAACACTATTATCCCCTCAGATAGCATAGGATATCCACGCATGAGAGCGAGCGGTGAATCCTCGACAACGAAGCATCGAATCCTACATGCATCGGGACCTCACCAATTCCCGCCGCCTAATGACCCCAAGTGAGTCGGCAAACGGGTCAAAGTGAGATGCCTATCATGTAGAGTCTCAATGACGTTTCGAGTAGTGAGGACTAATCAGTACAACCAAGACCTCGGACTTATCCACTCGACAAATGGTAACCACTTGGAAAGTCCGAACGAGGGCAGTTCGATAGATCACCAGGTCACTATCCATCTGCATGCTCAGAACATCACAATGTTCCCTACCAATGAAACATGATACTTCACATCGCATATGCTAGTCTCAAGCTCGGGAGGTCTTATCCTCATTTTGACGGCTCAATCGACTAGAAACGAATTCAGAATGCACAGTGACTATTAGATGTGTTTCATGATAGCCATCATATCCACTATCACATCTAACATACACTATAGTACATTCTAGGTCTTTATCCAACACAATTGTTAACATCATATAACATAATGAAAATAAAGAACGCCATAAAGAAATGCAAATAACATATATAAAGACTGTCATATACAAGAGTCAATAAAAACCCACACGCCACAAGTTGGCTAGTTGGGAATCTACTCTAACAATCTCCCACTTGCCCTATAGCCAACTACTCATCAGACGTAGTCCCATTGTTTCGCGATGTTTTTCAAACAACGGTCCTGGCAAGGGCTTCGTAAGTGGATCAGCAATGTTGTCCGCAGAGGCGACTCTCTCAACTGCTATGTCACCTCTAGCCACAATATCACGGATTATGTGGTATTTCCTCAGTATATGTTTGGATCTTTGGTGAGACCTAGGCTCCTTTGCTTGCGCAATGGCACCCGTGTTTTCGCAGTACACCGGGACTGGACCAACTCCATCAGGAATGACGCCCAAATCTTGGACGAAATTCCTCAATCAAACCGCCTCCTTAGCAGCAGCTGATGCTGCAATGTACTCAGCCTCAGTGGTTGAATCCACGATGGTGTCTTGCTTAGAACTCTTCCAAGAGACATCACCACCATTGAGCATGAATACAAATCCAGAGGTAGACTTCGAATCATCCACGTCACATTGGAAGCTAGAATCAGTGTAGCCTTCCAATTTCAGTTCACCACCCCCATAGACCATGAACATATTCTTAGTCCTTCGTAAGTACTTAAGAATATCTTTCACGGCCTTCCAATGCAATTGGCCGGGGTTGGTCTGGTAGCGACTCGTTACACTCACAGCATTTGCGACATCCGGTCTAGTTGAGATCATGCCATACATAATACTACCTATTGCCGAGGCATTTGGCACACGTGTCATACTCTCTATCTCCTCATCAGTCTTTGGACACATAGACTTAGATAGAGTTACCCCGTGGCACATAGGTAGGTGTCATCTCTTGGACTCTTCCATAGAGAACCGCTTAAGTATGGTATCGATGTAGGTGGCTTGGGTGAGTCCGAGCATCCTTTTCGATCTATCCCGATAGATCTTAATTCCCAGAATATAGGATGCTTCACCCATGTCCTTCATCGAGAATCCACTAGACAACCATACTTTAGTTGACTGCAGCATTCCTACATCATTCCCAATGAGTAGAATGTCATCAACATAAAGTACAAGGAATGTCACAGCGCTTTTAACTACCTTCTTATATACACATGGCTCCTCGGGATTCTTGATGAAACCAAATTCCTTAATTGTTTCATCGAATCTCAGGTTCCAACTCCTCGATGCTTGTTTGAGACCGTAGATCGATCTCTTAAGTTTGCATACCTTATGCTCACTTCCTACAGATGTGAAACCCTCAGGCTGCGTCATATAGATCTCTTCCTTAATGTTTCCATTAAGGAACGCAGTTTTCACATCCATTTGCCATATCTCATAGTCGTACCATGCGGCTATGGCCAGTAAGATTCTAATCGACTTGAACATTGCGACCGGTGAGAAGGTTTCATCATAGTCAACACCTTGTCTTTGAGTGTAACCTTTCGCGACCAGTCGTGCCTTGTAGGTCATTACCTTACCATCAGGCCCAAGTTTCCTCTTGTATATCCATTTACACCCAATAGGAACAATTCCTTCGGGAGGATTAACAAGAGTCCAAACTTGGTTCGCATGCATTGAGTCAATCTCAGACTGCATTGCTTCAAGCCACAAATTAGAATCAACATCGGAAATTGCCTCCTTGAAAGTCCTTGGATCACATCCAACAACTTGACCACCTTGATCATCTTCAAGGAGGAAACCATATCTTTCAGGAGCCCTTGGAACCCTTTCGGATCTCCTAGGTGCGACCATTTCTGGTACTGGCTCTGGAGGTGCGGGAGACTAACCTGGTACTTCAGTTGGTCCTCGAACCTCTTCGAGTTCTACTATCTTGCCTTTTCTATCGAGTAGAAACTCCCTTTCCATAAAGGTGGCATTCCTAGAAACAAACACTTTTGTTTCGTTGGGATAGTAGAAGTAGTATCCAATGGAATTCTTTGGATACCCAACGAAGTAACATAAGATGGATCTCGTATCCAGCTTATCTCCCACTGTCTGCTTCACGTAAGCAGGACATCCCCAAATCTTCGATGGATCTCGTATCCAGCTTATCTCCCACTGTCTGCTTCACGTAAGCAGGACATCCCCAAATCTTCATGTATGAGTATTTGGGTGGTTTGCCCATCCATATCTCATATGGAGTCTTATCCACTGCCTTGGTGTGTACATTGTTCAACAACATTACCGCCGTTTCGAGCGCATAGCCCCAGAACGAGGTAGGAAGCTCAGTGAATCTCATCATAGATCGAACCATGTCCATCAAGGTTCGATTACGACGCTCCGCTACACCATTGAGCTATGGTGTGGCCGGAGGGGTCCACTGTGAGAGAATCCCATTCTCTTTCAGATAGTCTTGAAATTCAGCACTCAAGTATTCACCACCTCGATCTGATCGAAGTGCTTTAATACCTTTTCCTAACTGATTTTCTACTTCAGCCTTGAATTCTTTGAACCTTTCAAAGGATTCAGACTTGTGCTTCATGAAGTACAAGTACCCATACCTAGATTAATCATCGGTAAAGGTGATGAAGTATGTGTGATCGTACTTAGTACCAATACTAAGTGGGCCACACACATCAGTATGGATCAAATCCAATATGCCTTGAGCACGCTCAGCCTTGCCCTTGAAGGGTTGTTTAGTCATCTTTCCCTTGAGACAAGATTCACAAGTCGGTAGGGAGTTAATTTCTGACAAATCAAACATGTCACTCCTAACTAACTTATTCATCCTACTTAGGGAAATATGACCTAGTCTAGAGTGCCAAAGTTGTGATGGGTTTAAGCTATCGTTTTTCCTTTTAATTGTTGTTTTATGTGTTTCCACATCGTGAGTTGGAACTTCTCTCAATATAGAACATACCTTTTGCAGTTCGCAACTTCTCGAGGTACTCCTTACAGTTCCTCCTCCAGTGCCCAGGCTTGTGGCAGTGGTGGAAAACATCTTCAGTCTTGTTTGGCTTGGAAGCCTTTGCCTTGGGCTTCTTGGTGGGCTTTTCCTCCTTTGCAGGGGCAGAACGCTTCTTATCCTTGCGTCTGGGCCCCTTCTTCGCAGAGGAAGAAGAGCCATAAGGAGGACGGGCTTGTCCTTCTTTATGGTTCCCTCAAACACGACCAGCATGTTAACCACCTCTTCAAAAGTGGCTGCCAGCTTGTTCATGTTGAAGTTGACCACAAAGGGGTCGAATGCCGCGGGTAGTGAGAGGAGAAGCACATCCACAGACAGCTCGTGTGGAAGTGTGATATCAAGGCCCGCCAGCTTTTTAACGAGCCCAATCATACGAACCCCATGCTCGCGGACCGAAGTCCCATCGCACATGCGGCTCGTCATAAGCTCCTTGACAGCGGTGAACCTCTCATGTCGAGAGTTCTCCCCATACAGTTCCTTGAGATGAAAGAGTATGTCAGTAGCATACTTCGTCTTCTCAACGCGCCGTTGCATTTCGTTGGACATCGATGCCATCACATAGCATCGAGTCTTAAGCTCGCCGTCCCACCATTGTTTTAGCGTAACCATCTCCTCAGGGCTGATATCGGCAGGGGCTTCCTTCGGAGGGCTCTTCTCTATCGTATAGAGAAGTTTCTCCGAAGCCAACACAATGTTGAGGTTTCGAAGCCAGTCTTGGTAGTTCAGACCAGTGAACTTGTTGCTATCCAGTATAGCAGCGAGTGGGGTTTTGATCGAAGACATTATAAAGCAGTTTATACTGAAAAGAAAAACAGACATGCATTACTAACTATATATGAAAAACGCTAAGACATAAAACAAGGTCATTTAGTTTTATGAATTACCCTCCCACTATTTTAACGATTTCACCACCCTCTACAAATAAGGGATACAATTCTCAAGGGGTGGGAACGGGCCACAAACTGACCCACTTTATAAATGACACAACAATATATTACAACCGAAATCGCAAAACCTAAAGCATACACCTAACACGTTGGGCACGGCTCTCGATCATCCCAAACATGCAATCAATCTAATTAATTTGCATAAATTTAAATAATCAAATTATTTACCCACAAAATCATATTTTAATTATAAAATCGCATTTTTATTATAAAATCGCATTTTGTCGATAAAATCATATTTTAATCAACAAATCATATTTTAATTATAAAATCATATTTCATAATTAAAATCATATTTTGCAATTTTAATTGCATCAATTTGGGCTTAAAACGATTTTAAGCCCAAAATCTAAAAAATTCAAAATCGACCAAAATTGGCCAAATATCGAATATCGGTCCAAAAACTTCATGGGATGCCCGGGACAGGCCCGAACTAAACCTCGAAGAAAATTAGCCGTCGCATCGCTGCCGGAGATTCGCCGGAAGGCGGCCGCCGCCAAAATAACGTGCGGCGCATGGCCGCACGCCGCCGCGCCAAGTGCGGCATCTTGCTGCCGCGAGCGTGTGCCTCCAACGCGCAACGTTTTGCGCTAGGATGCTGGCCGTGTGCTGGCCACGGCCGGACACCATGCGCGGCATGGTGTCGCACGCGATGCGCCATGTTGCGCGTGCATATGCGCGCGCTGCGGCGGGTGGTTGCCGCTGCCCACGGCGGCGGTCGGCAGCCTTCGAAAAATATATATATATTTTTTGTTTTCAAAATTTCGAGATCTGATGCAATATGGCACAATTATGTATTGAAGGATCCGAGCCTAAGCTCTGATACCACTGTTAGCATACAATGGCGGATCCGGATCCCGTTTCCCGGGGGCGCAGCGGAAATCAAAAGTTGACCCAAGAAACGTTCAATACATTCAACACAAATCAATAAACCATTCATAGGGGGTTCATTGATTGTTACCTTGCTGGCATCTAGGCGCCTGGGTCCGACCAGTTTCACGAGGAAACCGACACTTCAAACGGTAGGCGGCGGTAGATCGTCATTCAGGTCCACGACCGGAATCAAGACACCTTCGTCAGCCTGCACTAGAAGGACGAATTCAGCACGGACGGAAACACCTCAGCGCGGTGGCCGGAACAAGTCCGGCGAAGGGGCGGCGCTTGGCGGCGGCCGGCGGTGGCGTGAGGCTTGGAGAGGAGGGGGAGGCCGAAATCTTAGAGATGGAGGCTAGGGTTTAGTTGTGAGTTGTGTTGTGATTAAGCCCTAAACCAACTTAACTTAATAAAGATGGTAGATGGGCTTGAACCGGCCCAATGGACTTGGGTCATACCCAGGTCCATATGAACATTCGGTTCATTTAAATCACTGCGGTTTCATCATAACTCTGATCGACGATCAGATCGGACCGATCGACTCAGTTTCCAAAACTGAACGTTATGATGTGAAAAACAATTTTCCATATTACCTAGTCCAAAATGACAATTTTGCCCCTCAACAGTGGGAAATCGCAATTTGACCCCTGTTGACTTTTAGGAAGTCGCACTCCCTAAATTCCTCTTCCTATGCTCAACACATTGAGCTCAGTTTCCGTGCGGGAATTATGAATCCAGTACTTGTGTGACCCTCAATGGTTCAGGGATACAGCTAGCCGTGGGCCCACAACCATTGCGGCTCCAAAATCATAATTTCGGACTGACCCATCGGATCATGGTAAAGCGCCTAGAAACATCGCCCCATGATCCCCTAGGTATCACTGATAGTGCCTGCAAGAACCATTTGGTCGTGGTTAGCGTACAGTACGGTCCTTTCTACACATATATCCCGATCAGGTCAACGACCATTGGTAAATCGAGAGTCGCTAAAGATCCGATAGCTATGCATACATCTTGGAGATCGAATAGTGACATCGCGAGTGTAATTAGGTAAACCCATTTACCTAAAACACATCCAGTACTCTGGCCAGAGATTTAAACACTATTATCCCCTCATATAGCATAGGATATCCACGCATGAGAGCGAGCGGTGAATCCTCGACAACGAAGCATCGACTCCTACATGCATCGGGACCTCACCCAATCCCGCCGCCTAATGACCCCAAGTGAGTCGGAAAACGGGTCAAAGTGAGATTCCTATCATGTAGAGTCTCAATGACGTTTCGAGTAGTGAGGACTAATCAGTACAACCAAGACCTCGGACTTATCCACTCGACAAATGGTAACCACTTGGAAAGTCCGAACGAGGGTAGTTCGATAGATCACCAGGTCACTATCCATCTGCATGCTCAGAACATCACAATGTTCCCTACCAATGAAACATGATACTTCACATCGCAGATGATAGTCTCAAGCTCGGGCGGTCTTATCCTCATTTTGACGGCTCAATCGACTAGGAACGAATTCAGAATGCACAGTGACTATTAGATGTGTTTCATGATAGCCATCATATCCACTATCACATCTAACATACACTATAGTACATTCTAGGTCTTTATCCAACACAATTGTTAACATCATATAACATAATGAAAATAAAGAACGCCATAAAAAAATGCGAATAACATATCATATACAAGAGTCAATAAAAACCCACATGCCACAAGTTGGCTAGTTGGGCATCTACTCTAACAAGTTCCTGCAAGAACATTCAATTATGACTAGTGTATAGCACGGTCCCTTCAACTCATATATCCCGACCGATTCGACAATCATTGGTATATCGAGAGTTGTCACACCGATAACTATGTGTCATGTAGTAGTTGAATCACATGTGTAACTAAAGAAAATCCTTTCTTAATTACCACCTCACTCTTATCAGAGATTTCCTTAGTACAAATAAATGAGGTCACATAGGATATCCAAAGCCGTAGGTAAGTGGTGAATCCCAGACTACAATGCATCGACTACTATATGTTTCGACACTACACCCAATATAGCCACTTAATGACTCAGATTAGTCAGTAAACAAGTCAAAGTGTAGCTGAAACGCCCTCACTCTCATTTTATAATAAAATAAATGCGGAAATTGTTTTTAAAATATTAAACTAGTTAACTTTTAAACTGATATATTGTTAGGGTAAATCTCAGAAATTTTGGTCATGAAAAATTGACGAGAAATGAAATTCGTAAAGGAGATTAATACAACCAAAGTAACAATATCTGGACGAGACTTACTACGTTGAATGAAGAAACCAGATCGGAGCAGAGCCAAGATGGTCAAGGATAGACCAGCTCAGCGTGTTTGGTCAAAGCTGAGTGTAGAACCTTAAGAAGTGATGGATTAGTGAAACAAACCAGACTCTAGAAATTTTTATTTTTAAAAAAAATCATGTGCGGATAAATAACTAATATGTATGGCTCGTTCCCTTCTAAAATTATTTTCTCAACAATACTTGAAACAGAACTAAATAAATTTTAAAACATAAAATCATTCATACTGTTTAAAAATCAGACTGAGTAAGAGTACTCAACATGAACATGCTAAAAATCAATATAAAAAAAGTGTATCATAACAAGCTTAAGACATTAGTGTGGTCACGAGGAACTGCTGCAACAGGCGCTCAGAGGTCCTTACCACCGGTCGGCATGAAATCAACAGGGTGATCACCTGCACCATTTAAACCTAGTGAGCCTAGAGTCTCAACATGCTCTATGTTTTAAAATAGGAAGGTACATATACATAAAGTCACATGCGAGCTCTATGTTTTAAAATAGCAAGGTACATATACATAAAGTCACATGCGAGCACATACTTGTAATAAAATACGTTAAAACATGCATTCATGGATGATCTTAAAACCTTGTTCGTACATTTCGTAACGTATCATAACATATAGCGTACATAAGACATGACATAACGTAACATGAAAAACGTATGAGTCGTATCAGTGAATGCGAGCGGACGTGTGATTGATTAGTCGAAATAACCAACGTACGTGGCGGTGCATTTCACCCGATTACCTCGGTATCCCAAGAACCTACTATGCCACTTCACCATGTCGTGATCACATGGATCTATAGGCTCATAATCATGCATTAAAACAGGGGCCCTCGGGCCCAGCTACCCTGCTATCTCCCTTCATTAAACGTTGCCACTTCACTTCAATCCCTAGGGTTTTATCTTAAAAAAATTCATGCCTGATCGTTTCGTAGAATCTCATGATGCGTGCATTTCTTAAAATCAATAAATTTAAAAACTTAGCCCATCAATGTATATTTAATCATTTTCTTTAAAAAATTACGTACATAGAATACTATATATATAATTGAATGTACATTCACGGGCTTGTATCTACTTCGGTCGAGGACTGGTTCAAGAGCCTGACCCACTAATTCTAGACTTAACCTTGAAATTGAAATTAGTCCATAACTTTAAAATTCACCTTTAAATTCCCCATAATACTCCAATTTTGACTAATTTAAAATTAGTTGACCAATTTTGACTTTCAAATAACTTGACCAATTTTTTACTTTAAAATACATCAAAGGATCAATTTTTGCTAATTTAAAACTCAAACAACCAATTTTGAGCAATTAAATCTCAAATGACCAATTTTGACCAAATCCCATGGTCAATTTTAACTTTAAAATCCAAGACCAATTTTGACTTTAAAACAAATTGATCGATTTTGACTTTAAAATGAATTGACCAATTTTGACTCTAAAATCCAAGTTAAAATCTAAATACCCTCAATTATGACTTTAAAATCTTAAATAAAGTATTAGTTCCAAACTAATTAAAAGTTTGACCCAAATATTTGATTTTAAAATATTTGACCAAAAATCATAAAATTGGACCTTCATCTTTTAAATTAAAATAACCGGTGTAGAATTAAAATAACTCGAACCAACTTTAAAATATTTTGACTCGACATCCGACTAACCGACCTGCAACCGAACTGAACCAGCCGTCCAATTGAACCGAACCAAGCCCATGCACACAAACCCTAGCAACTCACACACACGCCTCCATGCATGCCCAAGCGACCAGCCGCAACTCTTGGCTTTCGGCCGCCAAACTCCGGCCGCCCTGGCCGGAGCCCCGCTGGCTAAACCACCCCCAGGTCCAGCCGGTCCCAATTGGACCAGCCCTAGATTAAACCATGAGCCACATGGTTCGGTCGAGGCATGAAAATAGCGACGTGCGTCGCTACGCACGGCTGCGCTAATCCTCACGTTCCAGCCAAGATCTAGCCATGATCTAGCCCTCTTATCCACATATTTTGACCCTCACACAACATCCTAGCCACGGTCCATAGCCCTTGAACCCTTCTCAACCGACGTCTTAAAATATTTAATCAAAAACATGAGGAATAACAATGGCCCATGCATGGATCTTCAACATGATGCATAGATCAACCTAAAACACATACAAATTCATGCAATTTTCAATAAAAACATATTATTATGGTGTAAATGGTGAGAAAAATAATAGATATTAAATGTCTGGCTGGAGAAAGATGAGATCTGCGAGATCGAGACGAAAACCGCCTTGGATCACCCAAAAGATGAAGAAACCGATGGGGCTGCTTTGAGAGGGGGAGGGGACGACTAAGAGGGAGTGGAGGAGACTATATTTACAAAATAATTTGTGTTTGAAAGAATGGGGATGACCAAATTGACCCATAACTTTTAATTAAGAAAAGAAAAGGAATTTGACATGTTTGCCCCTCCACTAATTGAAATGATAATTAAAAACTTAAACTTGGCCTTAAGAATGTCTAATTTGCGTAATTAAAATCTCCTCAAATTTTAAAACAGATTAAAATCCCATAAAACAGCCCGTAAGACCGAAAAAACGGGTTCCCCTCCAAACTAATGATAAAAACCGCAATTTTCTGAAATTGCTGCTTAAAAATACTAAATTTATTCTTTAAAATCCAAGGACTCAAAAATCTCAAATTATTTTCATCTCGATCGTCCATAGTCTCGTCCACGCGTCCGTAACTCAAACAGACTGAAAACATTACATGCATACCATGAAACATAAAAATCATAAATAACTCACATAAAATGACATGTAATCATCTAAAATTATTTTTGCCCTAGTCATGCACTCATTTCTACGTATTCAGGAAATTCTAGGCGTTACAACTCTCCCACCTTATAGGAATTTCGTTCCCAAAAATAAATACGTACCGAAAATCTCCGGATAGCGCGTCCGCATATCGGCCTCAGTCTCCTAGGTAGCCTCATCCTCTGAGTGATTCTGCCACCGGACCTTGATCATTGGAATACTCCGCGCTCTAAGCCTACACTACTCTCGAGCCAAAATCTTTACTGGACGCTCCTCAAAAGATAAGTATGGCGCCAACTGGAGCGGCTCAAAATCCAACACGTGTTACGGATTTAGAACATACTTTCGCAGCATTGAGACGTGGAAGACATTATGGACCGCTGAAAAACTGGGTGGTAATGCTACTCGATATGCCAGAGTACCAACCATCTCCCAAATCTCGAATGGCCCAATGAACCTCGGGCTGAGCTTGCCTCTCCAGCCAAAGCGCATCACGCCCTTCATGGGCGAGATCCTCACAAAGACATGGTCCCCAGTAGCTAACTCCAGATCTCGTCACCTCTGATCGGCATAACTCTTTTGACAACTCTGGGCTGTCCTCATCCGATCCCGAATCCTCGTCACAATATCCGCTGTTGCTGTACTAACTCCGGCCCAGTCAGCACTCCCTCTCCAACCTCATCTCAGTGCATGGGAGATCGACATCTCTTCCCGTATAGAGCCTCGTATGGAGCCATCCCAATCGATGCCTAAAAGCTGTTGTTGTACGTGAACTCTACCAGCGGCAACCTCGAGTCCCACGTACCCTGGAAATCAATCACACAGGCTCTCAGCAAATCCTCTAGAATCTGGATGACTATCTCCAACTGCCCATCCATCTGCGGGTGAAACATCGTGCTGAACGCTAATATAGTCCCCAAAGCGGCATGTAAGCTCCTCCAAAACGCAGATGTGAATCTGGTGTCTCTGTCCGACAATATAGAGACTGGTATGCCATGCAGACTGACAATCTCTATGATATAAAGCTCTGTGTACTGCGTCAGGGTGAAAGTAGTCTTCTCCGGTAAGAAATGCGCTGACTTGGTGAGTCTGTCCATAATCACCCATATCACCGTGTAACCTCTAGGACTCCTGGGCAATTCAACCACAAAATCCATCGTGATATGCTCCCACTTCCACTCGAGAATAGGGAGCAGCTGCAATAACCCTACCGGTCGCTGATTATCTGCCTTGACCTGCTGACAGGTCAAGCACTCAAATACCAATCTCCCAATATCCTTTTTCATCCTCGGCCACAAATACAGCGTCTGCAAATCTCTGTACATCTTCGTACTCACAGGGTGTGTTGGGACCGAAAATCACTTAGCAGCGCTGCTTTGAAAGATTAATTAAAATTTTGCGCCGCTAATCAAAGGAGCTGCAATAGCTCAATGTTCTTGAACATCTAAAATAAACAGAGCACCGGAGACAGATCTGGTATGATTTAAAAATCATGCGGAAAATACCAGAACTGAATCCTAATATTTTAAAACCAACTCAAACAGATTTATGTGCAACATAAATCTGTTCGAGACTTACTGTGCTTGTGTGCTGAATGTGTTATGCAAGTGCTGAATTATGCGAGTGCTGAAATCTGTTTTACGTGCGATGATAAAGTAAATATGCAAGTGCTGAAAGCTTAAAGAAAACGATACACAAGATTTGTTTCTGGAAGTTCGGACCTCAATGTCCTACATATCCCCTTCTTCCACCTCGGAAGGCTCCAGTAGAAGACTTTGATCTATACAACACGTACAGACCCAATCCCGCAACCAGCAGCTGCGAGAACTCCTAGACTTCACAAATGCACACCAGCCGCAACTGTGTGACTAACTACATACACAAGTTTAACGTCATCGTGCTTGGACGGGACCTGTTTGTGTTGGTAAGGTTTTGATTTACTCGCTAAACAATTTAGCTCAACTCACAAAATGTGCGAGTGAATCTGTGTGTGAGAATTACAGTGTATCGCTCAACTCTCGAAAGAATACATCTCACACACTAGGGAAATGCTCTAGCAAGCTAATCTAGACTCAGCAGCAGACACTCAATAAGCGCTCCTCTCTAATGGCGGTCTGCTGCTTCGTCTCCAGGAATCTTCCCTCTGTTTTTGTCTCTTCGCTCAATCAACAATCGTCAAACTTCTTCCTTCAAATATTCTCCCTAAATAGCCTCTGTTTGAATATAGCCGTTAGATAAATTCCAAATCTCTTCTGCGCTTGTCAAGGCTAATTCGTCGTCTTTCCAAATGCGTGCAATGCTCCTCTGTATTGTACTATTTCCCAGAATAGTACAAATCTTGTTCCCTTAAATCCAGGAAATTTGCACGACTTAATCTCAGCCATTGATTCTTCCATCTTGAGCGTTGATTGCGTTGAATGGCTGAATATTCTCCAACAAATTGTTCAACAGCCGTTCGCTCAGCTGTTGTCTTTTCTTTGTCACAACACTTCGCGCAACAGCTGTTCTTTTCTGCGTCTGGTTGTCGCTCCTTTGCATTCACTTCGCATCTGGGTTGTAGCTCTCGTCTGGATGTACTGTTGATTGCGTCTGGATGTACTTGCAGCGGGTTGTCCAGTCGTTGGTCGTGAAATGCTTGCGACTGGATTTCCCAATGACTGGTTAGATCAAATGATGTCGTATCAACTTATTCAAACGACATCGTTTGCTATGCATCCTCGACTGGTTGATTATACTTCACTGCTGCTGTGTCTGGATGTACTGTAGCTGCCTGCTGGTCATTCTTAGAAGAAGTACCTGCTGGTTTTATCATCGCAAGACCATCTGCTGAATCTTTAGCGCGAAGGCAAAATGCTGTCGTATCAACTTATTCAAACGACATCGTTTTGCTATCGCTAACTCCAAGTACCATCTGCTGGTTGTACTGCGACTGGATACTTCTTCTTCTACGACGTCGCTTCATCTCTTGCGTCTCTTCACAACTGATGATAGCTTTAGCTTCCTGCTGAATGCACTGTAGCCAACGCACAAACCATCTGCTGATCCAGCTCTTGAAGGCGCTCCACTGTTCACAACTGTTATCAGATCTCTTCGCTTCAATCCAACAGCCGATTGCTTTTCTTCTTACGTCTGCCAGACTTCAACTGTTTATCTTCTTCTTCGACATTTCTTCCAGCAGACTCCACAGTTCCTGTTCCAGCTGGTTCTCTTATTGGTGTTCCTGCTGGTCCACCTTCTCTTTAGCGCTTGCAGCTGGTTCTTATCGTTCCAGCTGATTCACTATGCTCCAGCTGGTTCATCTTGGCCTCCTCCTGATTACGAATAGCTGACTCAACTTTGGACGTCTCCATTGCTAGTCCAGCTGCCGTTTACAATGATAAACCAAACCAACAGCTGAACTTCATCTTGAGAACCATCGACTGGACAGATTTTGCTACTGTTCATCTTCTTCTTCGATCTGAAATCTGTACACTAAGTGGAATTGTTAGTAACACAATAATAAGTTTTGTGTAATTCAAAATTAAATCTGGATCTGTTGACACAGATCCATCAGGGTGGATGGAGTTAGGTTCTCAACTGCTCAGTACTCGACACCCACATATGACCTCTGAAATGGACAATCCCATCCTCAACTGTGTACAGGCCTCGGCCTCTGGCCTCATCTCACTGTCTCTACTACTGTAACTGCTCATCGGAGGCCTACCCATCCCAAATCCGATCTCGAAGAGTCGGCGGAACAATGAGCGTTGCCAAACTCTATGTACAGCCTCTTGAATAAAACTCCACTCCAAACCGCTCTATCTCAGCCTGTAGTGGCCTCTCAACTGACAAAGATGCCACTACTGCAGTCTTCCGGATCAAAGCGTCTGCCACCACATTAGCTTTAGACGGATGGTAGCTAATGTCACAATCATTATCCTTCACCAACTCCATCTATCTTCGCTACCTCATGTTCAGCTCCTTATGGGTGAATACGTACTTGACGCTCTTGTGGTCGGCGAAAATCTGACACTTCTCGCCGTACAAGTAGTTTCTCCAAATCTTCAATGCGAACACCACTTGCACCAGCTCCAGATCGTGCGTTGGGTAGTTCTGCTCATAACTCTTCAATTTCCTCGACGCATATGCAATAACATTGCCACCCTGCATCAGAACTGCACCAAAATCTCTCAGGGAAGCATCTGTATACACTACAAACTCCTCGTGATCCACCGACATCGCTAACACTGGTGCTGAAGTGAGGGCCTCCTTCAGCTGATCGAAGCTCCTTTGACACTCCGGACTCCACACATACTTCGCATTTTTCTTGGTCAGGGCTGTCAAGGTCACTGAAATAGAAGAGAAGCCCTTGATAAACTTGCGATAGTAACCTGTTAACCCAAGGAAACTGCAAATCTCTGCTGCATTACTCGGACTCCCCCTGTTCTGCACTGCCTCCACCTTCGATGGGTCAATAGAAATCCCATCTCTTGAAACAATATGCCCTAAGAACGCCACCTGTTCAAGCCAAAACTCGTACTTGCTGAACTTGACATACAATCTGTGCTCCCTCAAAGTCTGCAAAGCTGTCTGCAAGCGCTCCTATGCTCCTCAAGCTCTTAGAATAGACCAGAATGTCGTCGATTAAAACAATAATGAACTGGTCTAAATACTATCTGAATACCCTGTTCATCAAATCCATGAAAATCGGTGGGGCATTCGTCAATCCAAACGGCATCACCAAGAACTCATAGTGGTCGTAACGTGTCCGAAAAGCAGTCTTGGACACGTCCTCCTCTCTAATCATCAACTGATGGTAGCCCGATCTCAAATAAATCTTTGAGAAAACCGAAGCTCCCTGCAACTGATCAAACAAATCCTCATTCCTTGGGAGTGGGTATTTATTCTTCACTGTGACTATGTTCAACTCCCGGTAGTCAATACACAACCTCATGCTGCCATCCTTCTTCTTCACAAACAACACTGGAGCACCCCATGGAGAAAAGCTAGGGCGAATGAATCCCTTATCGAGCAACTCTTGAATCTGCTCCTTGAGATCCTTCATCTCGGTATGAGCCAAATGATACGGTGCCTTAGACATAGGCACAGTACCTGGCATCAGCTCGATATAAAACTCCACCTCTCGCTCTGGTGGAACTCCCACTACATCATCAGGGAAGACATCTACAAAATCTCTGAATACCTCCACCCCAGACAGTGAAGGACCTGCTGAACCTCAAGAAGCGATGACACTAGCCAAGAATTCCTGACATCCGAGCTCAACTAGCTTCCTGGCCTAGAGAAATGATATAAATCTGGGCTTCTGTGGCCTCCTCGCAACCTAAAATAAGAAGGCCTTCTGATCTGGCAGCCTGATAGTCACTGTCCTCTCAGAAATTCGATAACCGCTCCAAAATCCGTCAACCAATCCATACCTAGGATGAGGTCGAATCCTGACATCGGCAAACGACCAATCCGCTCTGATCGCATGATCCTGAAACATATCTTCAATCCTTGCACGACGCTGGTCGTCGTCAACTCCTCTCCTGACGAACCGACATAGCGAGAGCTACTCCCAAGCTCTCCGAAACAATACCCATCTTGTAAGGCCCGGGATTATTTGATTTAATAATCCGAGATTAGTTAATTTAATCCGAGAATATTTAATTTTAGAATATTTAGAGTTTGGAATTAAAATCTAATGTTCTTGAATTATTAGGATTTAAATCGATTTAAATCACTTGTTCGGGACTGAATTGCAATTACAAAAGTTTTCAGGGACTAAACTGCAATTTGGATTATATATATCTAATATTCACCTCTTCACCTATATTTTCACGTGAGAAGGCAGTAGATTCAGAATATTTCTCACGCCATTTTTGTTATTTACAAGCTTCGATTTTCATCATCCGGCCGTCAGGATTTAGAAGCGATCGTATATTTACGATCCTCGCATCGAAGGCTTTGTTCTGATGTAAGTTTTATTATATTATACTATGATTTGATTTTGAGATGCTTATGGAATCAGATTATGATGGTATATATATGTGCTTGAGTGGACAACGATTGTATATCCAAGACGGATCGAGAAAAGTTCTGCGTTTGAATTAGTTATGATTTTTTAGCTATTTTCAAAATAGAAGCTTGCTGGTACTGCTGATTTCGAGTTCCTTATGATGTTATAGTGATGATATGGTTGTGATATCGATTGTATTTTATTGATATCTTGATATATTTAAAGTTCGGGTTACCGATTTTTAGACGTTACGCCGCCGGTTTGAAAATTGATGAGTTTTGGGGAAAATTATTGAGCCGTGTATTGGATTGAGTTTGAATTCTGATTTTGATCATATTATACTTCCTTTCAAATTTGAATTGAAGGTCATCGAACTCGAGAACTTTTGAATTCGAATCGGTAAAGTTTTGATCAAGGTTTGTAGTGATTTCTACCCTTGGTAATTGATTTGTGTTTGAGCAGATTTTGATATGAATTTGTTGTTGTTGATATATGTTTCAAATTTGAAGCACTTTCAGAATCCAGTTTGAAAGGTATAAATTGACATCAGTCAATATGGGAAAGAACATTCGAGATACATATGATTCTCGAATTCCCAAAACCACATACTTGAATGCTTACTGCTCTTGTTAGATTACTTGACTGATTTTGTGTGATGTAATTGTTTATACTTGCTTGATTAGCATGTATTTCCTTGATTGATTTTAGAATAATGCATCAAGATTATGTTGCATTGCATTCATCTTGAGCTCCACCTTGAAAGCATAGAGGGCTGGATAGCCTAGAGTGCAAATGACGTTTGGAGGGCTATAGGTGAGTGGCACGGAATGTAGATTTACTTCCAGAGCTAGATGACTCACTATGGTTGCACCAAAGAAGGGGAATTGAGATACTTGACACCACCTCGATTGGGAGAGTCGGTGGTTGGTAGCTTACTGTCTCTTGTTAGATTACTTGACTGATTTTGTGTGATGTAATTGTTTATACTTGCTTGATTAGCATGTATTTCCTTGATTGATTTTAGAATAATGCATCAAGATTATGTTGCATTGCATTCATCTTGAGCTCCACCTTGAAAGCATAGAGGGCTGGATAGCCTAGAGTGCAAATGACGTTTGGAGGGCTATAGGTGAGTGGCACGGAATGTAGATTTACTTCCAGAGCTAGATGACTCACTATGGTTGCACCAAAGAAGGGGATTGAGATACTTGACACCACCTCGATTGGGAGAGTCGGTGGTTGGTTGAGATTTTCTTCCTCTGGATCCCAAGAACTCAGATTTATTGTTATCAGATTTGATAGCCTATTCCTTCCACATGCATTGCATCTGTTGAGTTAAGCGTGCAAGGGTGAGAGCAGTACTGGGATGGGTGACCTCCTGGAAAGTTCTCGTACGTCAAGCTGCTGACGTTGCGCCGCTTGATCTGGTTGGCCATGTGGCTGTAAAAGTGTGATGCCAGATCTTAACGGGTAATACTATCTCTGCTGGGGATAGGGCCGGCGGTAGAGAAAGAGTAAGACTGATCTCTAAGGGAATTGAGACAGCACCAGCAGTTAGACACGCACCTCCCCTGACTCATGGGCCTAACAGCCCAACCCTAACGCACATAATAGGTGCACTCTGCGCTGCCACATTATAAGGAAATAAAGTTGCACCTTGGCTAACAGATATAGCTTTTGGCCTAGTGGTAAGCGCTTGATCCTAACAGCATCCATGCTAATGATATATTGCATGTTATGTTCTTTATACTGGGAATTATATTTTCATCGGAGTTATCCGACTATTGCTGTGTTTTTGTATGTGTGCATGGCAATAGGTGGGGCAGGATCGAGTCGGAGAGAACCATGATATATTGAGATGAAGATTAGCACGTGGTGACTCAGGTTTTAGCAAAATTTTTATAATATTTGGGTTGTCAAACATGTTCTAAAACAAGAAACCATGTATATGTTTTCTACTCGTTGAGTACTTGTAACGCCCCAAAATCCATAGGACCACATTTATGCATTCTATTAATCATATGGGCCATTTGGCAATTTTGAATATTATGTATCTGCTGAATTGTTGAATTCAGCAGGTAATGGTGCGCTGCGGCTGGAACCAGCAGGTAACTCCAAAGAGCAATGCACAAGTTGGTTTGAAAATTTATTGTAAAATGTTTTAAGGAGGTAAAATGATTTCTTTTAAAAAGGGTTTGGTGTTTTACAAATTAAAATAATATGGAGGGAATTTTACTAACTTTTAGGAATGTGTCATGCTTGATTTCACAAGTAGCTTGCCACTAATCCCTTTCATATAAATACTTGTTTATAAAGTAAGATTTGTATCATTTGCAAAGAAAAGTTTTAAAGTGTTCTTCAAAGAAATTTCAAGAAGAATTTGTGTGTTGCTCAAAAGGGAGGATTCTGCAGGAACTAGCTGTGGTTGCAAAGCTTCAAATCAAGGCACGTAAAAGCTGATCTTTTTCTACACCATTTGAAGCATATATTGTGTTTTAATGGATCTGCGTGCCTGTATATTATTGATATATTGAAAGTTCA
>KQ989645.1:96020-116410 GCA_001598015.1 Dorcoceras hygrometricum | reverse complement strand
AGTCATTTTGATCAAAGTGCAACACGGACCAAATAGAACTTATATGCCATGATCAACTGAAAATGAAATTGAAAGAAATGAGAAACTGGGCTATCTTCCCCTGTTTCTGCCATTGAAATGTTTATTGAACTGTTTACGAAAAGAACAGTGTTTATGGAAGTTCCTTAACATATGCATTGTACAGATGTCTGCCTGCGTTTTATGAAATTGTTACTACTCAGATTTTACTTGCTGAGCCTTTAGGCTCACTAGCTTTTAAAATGGTGCAGGTACGACAGCTGATGGAGGAACAGCAGGTGGAACTTGAATCAGCAGATGGGTGGCGTTGTGTTTATCCAAGGCCTACGTTTTCCGTGTCGTAGTTGTATTGTTTTGATTAGGTTGTGCTGTATTAAATCAGTAGCAATGGTTGTATATTTATCTCAAATAACAGCTGTTGTAAACCGCATTTGCAAAGTTATATGAAATACCCTGTTTTCCGCAAAAGCTTTTAGCAGTAGCGCGCGTATTTGAGTATCTGCTGAACTTTCGAATTGTTTTGTGCCTTGTTTTCCCTTGAGTTATAAGAGATGCAGCTTATAACAAATCTTCTTTTAGCCCTTCTTTTATTCGAAAATTTTTGTTTACTCCAATTCTCGTGGCCCCATTGGGTTTGGGTGTCACAGTACTAGTTTATGTTTGTGACTTCATGTATCCTAAATAATGAGGTTGAAGTTTAAATGCATGTTTAGATTAGGTTCTGCTGAACTTTCGAATTGTTTTGTGCCTTGTTTTCCCTTGAGTTATAAGAGATGCAGCTTATAACAAATCTTCTTTTAGCCCTTCTTTTATTCGAAAATTTTTGTTTACTCCAATTCTCGTGGCCCCATTGGGTTTGGGTGTCACAGTACTAGTTTATGTTTGTGACTTCATGTATCCTAAATAATGAGGTTGAAGTTTAAATGCATGTTTAGATTGTGTTTGATGTTGTTTACCTCCTATAGATGCATTTTGAGTTGAATGAAAGAGTTATATAACAGCAAACTTCTTTTGATAGCAAGGAGATCAAGTTGAGAAAACTTTCGGGTCATATAAGCGCACCCGTGTCCTATATATATAAAAAAATTGTATCTTCTTTTCTTCTTGCTTAAATTAGATGAATAAAATTGTGATTAACATTTATTCACCCCTTAAGATGAGATTAAAAACCCGAAGTCCCCACAACAGGTGGTATCAGAGCCTAAGTTTCTCGGATTGAGATAGATGAGCGAGGTAGATTGAGTCTGTCTGATTGATTCCATTGCATGAGATTGAATTCAATATGTGATTATTTGAATTCCATGCAAGCATCCTCCACTATTGCAAGATATGTGCCTTAATTGCCAATGCATGCTTTATATGAGATATATTTCCATAATTTGTCCTCGATCAGGATTGGCATTCATATGCGAACCCGATCAGAAAAGGATGGAAATAGAAGTGCTGAATATGATATTTTTTATGCACTAATCTGTTTGAAAATCAGATATGCCTTCTCGTCTACCAAATACTAGACAAACAGTGGTTGTCCCTACGACAGAACAGACCAATGTACAACAACCAGTGTCTGTACCTGGACTGGAACAAGGTAGGACATCTGCTACGGTGATGGATGTGACCATTACACCTATGGAGACCTTACTGAAGAGGTTCCAATCATTCAAACCTCCAACTTTGAAAGGAACGGAGAATTCAGTTGACTGTGAAAAGTGGCTTGAAGATATTGAACAACTGTTTGATTCACTTGAATACTCTGATGATCGTCGTATCAGATTAGTAGTACATCAACTTCATGAAGTTGCCAAAAGTTGGTGGATTACTACGAAGAAAGCACTTGAACATCGAGGTACGACTATCACCTGGTCAGTATTTAAAACCGAATTCTATCAACGTTTCTTTCCATTATCCTACAGAAAAGACAGAGGAGCAGAATTTGCGAATTTGAAGCAGAATCACTTGAATATCAAGGAATATGTGGCCAAATTTTCTAGTTTACTGAAATTTTCCCCACATGTATCGGCAAGTGATGAAGCCATGGCCGATCAATTTATCAAGGGCTTAAATCCAGATGTGTTTACATTGGTAAACAGTGGACGACCCAATACCTTTGCGGATGCACTGAATAGAGCAAAGGGAGCGGAAGAAGGATTGTTGAGACGGAGAGGAATACCTTTCATTCCACAGCCACCTCAATAGTCAGTACCAACAGCTATACCACAGAATCCTCCATCACTTCAGCAACCATCTTTCAGATTTGAGGGTGGAAGCAGTGGCAGAATGATTCTAAACTTTGGCCTAAAGGTAAACAGTTCAAGAAGTCTGGCAGTAGTTCTTCTAGTTCTAGTGGTCAGAGGCAATTTGGTTCCAGTCAGAGATCCAGTGAGTCAGGAGCGTATTGTGGTAAGTGTGGTGGAAGACATGCTACTGATCAGTGTCGAGGAGTATCATGGATTTGCAATTTTTGTCGTCAACCCGATCATTATGCCAAAGTATGTCTTCAAAGAGCAACAGGTGCTAGTGATTCTCGACCAGTACCCCAGGTGGAAAGACAACCTTTATATCAACCTCAGAAACAGACTAAACCAGGGGGAAGCCAGACCGTGACTCAACCTACGAGGCAACAGGATCGAGTATTTGCATTTACTGAAGAATAGGCTCAGGCGGCACCTGACGATGTCATAGAAGGTAATTGCTTTCTTGATGGTTATCCTGCCTATGTTTTGATAGATACAGGTGCATCTCATACATTCATATCTGAGAGATTTCCTATGTTGCATTATTTATCGTCTGAGCCATTTCCTGATATTGTTATTATTTATTCACCTTTGGGTGAAGGCCTGGTATCTGTTAGAATGATTAGACATTGTATCCTACAATATGACGGAAATGAGATAGATTTGGATTGTATAGTACTTGGGTTATCAGATTTCGATTGTATTATTGGAATAGACATACTAACCAAGTACAGGGCGACCGTGGATTGTTTCCATAAAGTGGTTAGATTCAAACCAGAGATGGCTAATGAATGGAAATTCTACGGTAAGGGTTCTAGAGCTAAGATCCCTTTAATATCTGTGTTATCTATGACCCGTCTGCTGCAAAAAGGGGCAGAAGGATTTTTTATTTATGCAGTAGATGTATTGAAATGTGGTACAACATTTACAGATATACCAGTGGTACAGGAGTTTGCCGATGTTTTCCCTGATGAACTTCCAGGTATGGCTCCTGTGCAGGAAATCGATTTCAGTGTCGAATTAATGCCAGGTACCCAACCAATATCCAAAGCCCCTTACAGGATGGCACCTATTGAACTGAAGGAGTTGAAAGAACAATTAGAGGATTTACTTGCCAAAGGGTACATTAGATCGAGCGTTTCACCTTGGGGCACCCCGGTACTATTTGTACGGAATAAAGATGGTTCAATGCGGTTGTGTATCGATTATCGGCAATTGAACAAGGCGACTGTGAAGATCAAATACCCATTGTCCAGAATAGTTGAATTATTTGACCAGTTTCAAGGCTCAGCTATCTATTCCAAGATCGATCTGAGATCTGGATATCATCAATTAAGGTTTCGTGACGAAGATATCCCTAAAATTGATTTCAGAACAATGTATGGTCATTATGAATTTATTGTCATGCCTTTTGGTAACAAATGCTCCTGCAGTATTTATGATATTGATGAATAGAGTGTTTCAGAAATGTTTAGTTGACTTTGTCATTATTTTTATCAATGACATCTTGATTTATTCCAAGAATGTGCATGATCACGCCAAACACCTCAGAATTATATTACAGACTTTGAGAAATGACAAATTATATGCCAAGTTATCAAAATGTGAGTTTTGGTTGCAGAAAGTTGTGTTTCTTGGGCATATCATTTCAGGTGATGGCATTTCGGTGGATCCAAGCAAGGTAGAGGCAGTGATCAACTGGCCTAGACCGACATCAGTACCAAAAATAAGGAGTTTTATGGGCTTAGCGGGTTATTATCGTCGATTTATCAAGGATTTTTCCAGCATTACCAAGCCTATTACGCAGTTGACTCAAAAGAATATGCCGTATGTCTGGACTGAAGCTTGTGAAGCTAGTTTCTTAGAACTGAAAAAGAGAGTTACTAGTTCACCTGTTTTGACAATTCCTTCCGGTACAGGTGAGTTTGTGGTATACTGTGATGCGTCTCATAGAGGTATAGGATGTGTATCGATGTAGAGAGGTCGTATCATTGCTTATGCCTCTCGACAATCAAAGCCACATGAGACACGATACCCTATTCATGATTTAGATCTTGCAGCTATCGTCTTTGCATTGAAAATCTGGCGACACTACCTTTATGGTGAGAAATTTCAAATTTACTCTGATCATAAGAGATTGAAATATCTATGTCACAATCTGAATTGAATATGCGTCAACGAAGGTGGCTTGATTTATTGAAGGATTACGATTGTGAAATCAAATATTATTCAGGAAAATCAAATGCAGCTGCGGATGCCCTTGGCAGGAAGGTATGTGCTTTCTCTCTATCTGTTGTAGGGGTATCCAACTTAATTGAAGATTGCTGTCAGGCCTCGTGCTCTACTCAGAGTTAAACCACGCAAAACAATAGCGGAAACATACAAAAAGTGTCTTCAAGTTTTTGCTTTAGGCCTGACGGTTTAAAACATATAATTTAAAATACACAATTCTTAAAATATCTCTGTTTACAAACACTCAGTACAAGAGTACAAAATTTAAACAAATACAAGTACTACAGCATACAACTGAATCCCACAAGCACAGGGCATTCCCCGGCTGACAGTACTAGTACATATATGCTATACGCTAACTGGGACACCCTATCCACCTCCAGGGGCACCTCCAGCTGGGTCAAAGCCACGACCAGCATAGAAACCTGGGAAACCTAAAAACACATACAGGCAACAATACACAAGCCCCAGAGGGACATCGGGGTCAAACCCCAGTACGGAGAGCAATACAAACAACATAAGGAAAGCAATAGATAAATACGCAAATGCTATGCAAGGGATCAAGGCTACAACCGAAAGCTGGGAGCCAAAGGATCTCAACAATAGCTTAACAGCAAGATCTGATCAAATGGAAGATATTCAGTGGCCAGGAGGTATACTGAGCACATGGGAGCTACCCACTCATCTCCAGTACACCGTACCAGATGGTAAACAAACAGCTCCACCTGCTGTTGCCCACTCATGAGATGTGGGAGCTACCCACTCCGCTCATAGCGGCTAACAAACCGAGCAGGGAGTAGAGGGACATGGGAGTTTTTTGGTGAATATTAGCTTGGGTATCGCGACAGAAATTGGCAATCGGGAAATATTCTAAGTGTCGGGAACAATAATAGAGAACAAAGCCAAGCTCCCTATTAAATCTCACTGCTGACAGAAACTGGGAACAGATCCACCGAAAACTTAAGCTATCACAACTGATATTCCCGCTCGCAAACAGATCTTGCAACAGATCTCTCCCTAAGCCAGAACAGATCTCTACTAACTCAAACGACGTCGCAGAGAACTACTGTCACAACTGGACACGTCACCCTCTACTCACTGCTGAACAACTAACCAACATCTGTTCGCAACGCAACACAGATCTCTCACACAGTTGTAGCTAACGCAACTCACAGCTGAGTCTTCTTTGCTAATCCAAGACGCTGTCGTTCTAACTAATCCAAACGACAACGTAGAAGCACCCGCTACCAAAACACGCTAGCGCACTCGCTATTGCTCAGCGACAACTGATCTCGCTACGACTGCTGAATACAACCACTCAGTGACAACTGCTGACGTCACTACTGCTGAATGCTAACATTCAGCAATGACCTAGCACTCGCTACTGAACAGATTCCATGCCAACTCTAACTCTCCAGAACTGTTCTAATGACTAAAACAAAACCCGATAGCTTCTCCAAGCATAACAACTCAAAGCTGATCTCAATAAAACCCGATTAATTAACTCAATTAATCTTATCAGCTTTTGGGTCTCACATCTCTCCCCCACTAAAATGGGATTTCGTCCTCGAAATTAAACAGATCAAGATCAAGAGTTCAAGATAATTGGGGAAAAGAACTTAAGCAAACATCTACCGAGAAATAACAAGGAGCCAACTACTGGAATCTGAGGCAACACTCATTCAAACAGGTGCGGCCACTCACGCTGCATCCTTTCTTCCAGTTCCCACGTAGCTTCCTCTCTACAATGTTTGCTCCACTGAACCATCACCAAAGGAATGGTTTTGTTCCTCAGCTGTTTCTCTTTTTCTATCCAAGATCTGCAAGGGATACTCCACATAGCTCAAAGTCCGATATAACTCCACCTCGTCAGTTCTCAACACATGCGAGGGATATGGCTCATACTTCCTCAGCATCGAAACATGAAACACATCATGTAAGGAAGACAAATCTGGTGGCAACAACAGCCGATAAGCCAAAGGACCAATCCTCTCTAAGATCTCATAAGGACCAACATAACGAGGATCTAACTTTCCCTTGAGACCAAATCTCATAACACTATGGAAAGGAGAAACCTTAAGGAAAACTAGATCACCAACCTCAAACTCTAATGGCCTACGCATCTTATTCGCATAACTGGCTTGGAGATCTTGTGCAGCTTTCATTCTATAGCGAATCAAGTCCACCTGATCTCTCATCTGTGCACAAATTCTGGAGAAGACATGTAGCGCCCCAAAAAAAATCCATAGGACCACAAATTGATTAGCCTTTCTTTCTAAGGGCTGTTTTGAGATTTTTGAGCATTCAGATTCTAGTTCAAATCTGATTCCTTTTTTTAGAATTGAAGCAACGGTCAGAAGATTTCGAAAGGATTTTGCCCAAGCACAAACCTGAAATAATCCAGAAATGTTTCCTTTCGATTAGATTTTCGAAACCGTTTAAAAATATTTTTACAAGCACCGCTTAACTTAAGTCTGAGTTACCAGACTTAAGGTATCTCAGTTTAACGGCTGATTTCTTGGCTAAAAAATATGTGCGGAATAAAGCCAATTGATCAGTGAACAGTGTAACAAGTAAGTAAATGCGTAATGTAAAAGTTAAAGGACAGAGTTTGTTTGTGGAAGTTCGGATATAAATATCCTACGTCTCCCCTTCTTCCTTTTCAGGAAGGTTCCACTAGAATATTTTATGCGTGCAGGCCTTCTACAAACACCCGATCACCGAGCCTTGCTCCAGGTGAACTCCTAGCAACACCAAATACAAAGTGCAGATGCAGCTGCTGAAAATAGGTAACGTAATGATGTTTTTCGAACTGTTTCACAAAGCCAGTTCGTTACGGACTCAACAAAATATGACAGTGAAATACAAATATATGAGACAGTAAATTCTCTGGTTTCTAAACAACGAAACACGTTTGAAAAGATTGAACCAGAGAATGACTCGAAGGTAAATCTGTGAATGCTTGATTGAAAGTTCTTCGAGTTGTGAGCTTTTTGAGAATAGCTTCAAATTTCAATGCGCTCAGAAAATGATGGAGACGTAAAATTGGCAGAGTGATTGTCAGGCCTCGTGCACGACACAGAGTGAAATCACGTAAAAAATAGCGGAAGCACTTAAAAAGTGGATAAAAATTTTTCGCTTTTGGCCTGACGAAGAAAACATAATTTAAAATACTGTCATACACAAAATAATCCAAGTTTAACACAAACAAAATAACATAGTATCATTACAACGAACACAACACTGCCCCAACGGCCAAATACAACAGCTGCTAACCACAAACCACAGACAGAATAATAACAATATAAGCCTATGTACCACCCGGGACATCCCACCCGCGGCGATATCGGCGCAATAGATACTATACATAACTGGGACACTCTAAACACCTCCTGGGACATCTCCAGCTGGATCATCTCCACGACCAGCGGAACAACATGGGAAACCTGAAAAACAAATAGGCAAACAAAACAAACCAGCCCCAGAGGGACATCGGGGTCAAACCCCAGTACAAAGAGCCACATGAAACAGCAAATGAATATAGCATGCAATGTATCATGTCGTGCAAATGTATGAGCGATACAAAGAACATTGGTAATAACCAGAGGGCCAAACGAAACGGTACAACAACAATGTGACACATCACCGAGTCTCGAAAGCTACCCGATCGCAACCAGTGGAAAATAGAGTGGCTCATCGCCGCACCTACGCGGAAGCCACACTCCAGGTCGCACGGAATTCAAGTGGACACCACCACCCACCAACCTATATCCAGGTCACTGCAGCTGAGGACTGGGAACAACTCAACCAACATCCTCCAGCTGATGCAACTGAGGACTGGGAACAACTCAACCAACATCCTCCAGCTGCACTCAATCGTGGTTATGCAACACAGCACCACACCACGAGATAAAAGCTCCAACAGAGCAACATATATAGCCTGGCTGTCAAAGTAATCAAGGTCTCAATATGCTATGCAGATGCGTCACAATGCTCGACATGATGCATGTACGTGAAATACCAATAAACACAACAAGGCATCTAAATAATCGCATGCATAACAATTCAACAGGTAACACATCATGCATACTAACATCCGCATAAATTTACAGCAGGTAGCATACCATAAACGCAGCCAACAAACAAGCAGGAATACACATCACTGCCTCCATACAAAACATCCGACCAGCTTTACCACACACATAATACACCCTGCCTATCACAAGCTGAATTACAAGCTCAATTCGTACCTTACACGGCAGAATACCTCAACCAGAATCTACCAAGGTGCGATACCAACAATATATACAACTATGCTTCCTCACGGCTCATGGCAAAACTCCACCAAGCGGCCCAGAAGCTGGAATCTACGAAGAAACCTGGCAAATCAGCTTAAAATCTGAATTCCAACATCACTACCTACGGCCAAGAATCCAAACCTGGTTCTACCAGTCTACGCAGGCTAAACTAACTATAATCATCTGAAAACTAGTCGAGAACACTCACCCAAGAGTCCAAAAGAGCCAAGAGACGCTCGAGTTAGTTCCTACGAAAAGCGTAGAGCATCCCGATTCTGCGCGCTCCTATCCAACATCGACTTAGGTTTCCTAGATAGTAGCAATCGAAGGAGGAACTCAAGAGGAGTCCAGCGCCACCATTATCGTTCCTGACGACGACGGGAAATGGCGGAAATCGATGGAAATAGGCTACGATGAACAGTGCTATAGGGTTCGAGAAACAGAGAATGGAATCGGGGAGAATTTCGCTAATTGTGGGATCTGGTGAAATAAGATGAAGCCAACGCTCCTAATAAATAGACGCGAGAGGTCTCCTAAAAACAATTCACCGACAGAAGCAGATCTTACAACGCTTATCGTTCCTGACGACGACGGGAAATGGCGGAAATCGATGGAAATAGGCTACGATGAACAGTGCTATAGGGTTCGAGAAACAGAGAATGGAATCGGGGAGAATTTCGCTAATTGTGGGATCTGGTGAAATAAGATGAAGCCAACGCTCCTAATAAATAGACGCGAGAGGTCTCCTAAAAACAATTCACCGACAGAAGCAGATCTTACAACGCTTAGTGCTAAACAACAAAAAAACTCTAAAACGACGTCGCGCAATACACGCAGGAGAAGTCTGAAAGCAAAACCAAACGCTGGAGAAATCTGGAGACAAACGCTACCACAGATCTCTAATGCGCGCCACTCAAAACGACGACGTAGCAGAGACATCTGAACACGCTACCGCTGGAGACATCTGGTCACTTAAATGTTAATCGCTGAACGTTGGCGCAACAGATCTCTTCAACAAGCGCTAACTCAAACGGCGTCGTACCAAATAACTCAAACGACAGCGTTTAGTAACCAACATACAAAACCCGCGAACAGACTTCTCAACAATAGCGCGTACAGATCTTACCAACAGCGAGACATCTGCACCACAAAAATGACGGCGTTTTGCACCTCAATATAAAAACATGCAAGCAGACCTCTATACCTTAGCGCCATCAGATCTCTCCTACACGAGACATCTGATCGTTACCAAAATGATGACGTTTTACATTCCTCGCGCTACAAAATACATAGCAACCAACGAAAGTTCAGCGACCTCAGATTTCACCACTAACCGAACAGATCTCTCACAACGTCGAGCAGATCTCACAAAAACGACGGCGTATCCACATCGCGCTACAGTACTTTGACTAGCGTTGACATCTGGTGAACCAACCAACCAGATTTCACCTACGTCACCTGCTCCTACGAAACGGCGTCGTTACAACAAATTCAAATGGTGCCGTATCCAACTCGATACAAACACGCTAAGGCAAAGTCTGAACAATTAAAATGCGCTAACAGATCTCTCGCACAACACTAGGCCTGAACGACGTCGTACAAGCTCTACATCTACGAGAGCAGATGTCTCGATACAAAACAGATCTCTTCTTCAAAACGCAATTTACACAAAACAGATTTCTAACTCAAAAATACCAATATTCCCAGAATTGCTCCTGATATGAAATCTGACCCAAAAAAACATTCAAAGCCTTCCAACTGAAAGCTGAACCACCCGATTTGTCCACGCACAAATCTGAATTCTTAAAATCCGATTAATTCCACCAATTAATCATATCCAAAACCTCAGATCTCACATTTCTCTCCACCTTAAAAGATTTTGTCCTCGAAATCGAAGCGACAACTCTGGAATAAAACAAAACAATTCTTGACATAGACAATATTGGTGAGTTAAGCTACTCGCAGAACAATCAAAAGTACGATAACTCTCAATCCAAAGGCTACTACTCGAGAGTTCAAGATAACCAGGAGTACAACCACAAGCAAATAACTGCTGAAGAATCACAACGAACATATAGCTACAGAAATCTGACTTAACGCTTAACACAACCCAGCGTAGTCATTCGCTCTAGAACTTCACCTTACATAAACACGCCATGCAACGATGATAGATCATGTTGGCACTGCCAACTAATAAGCCAGAATCCGATCCTTTCTGCGATCTCCAAAAGATCAAACATAACTAGGAGCTCAACAACAACACTGCTATGCCTAAACCAGCTGAAAATCAAAAGCCAAGTCACTAAGCACACTGCCAAAAGAAATCAACAAAAGAACAACAAATTACCAGCGAGGTAGGAACAAACTCGAATCTGAAGGAGACATAGCACAAGGATGAAAGACCGTTCCAAAGAGGATGAGGGCACGCTCCGCTCATCAAAATTCTGTCTCTCCATACTCCTACTTCTTACATGACTATTCCCACTGCAATGTAACCCATGCAATGCAACGATCTGTCACCGTTTCTTCTTTCCATCTACTAGCCTTACTAGTTAAACAGTCTAAATTTAGGGTCTAGTCCAGCTCGTTCCATCAGTATTCAACACAAGGAAGGATCTGATTCGCAATTTCCTCGGCTTAGACACATAAGACACGCCATGCGTCCGAAACAACATAGCCGGCACCAGCAAATCACACACCAAGGATCCAATTTAACCCAATACACCCAAACATACTGATGAATCTACGAACTAACTCACCACTAAATCTCAAATCCAGCATAATCTAAAAAGGAGAAACTTGCAAACAGCATGCGGTTCCCCACTGAGGTTCCAAAGTTCCACACTAAGAAAGCAAAAATCTGGTCAAAAGGTCACACTCACCCTTTGCTCGAAACAGAACAGATCTCTTAAGTCATCCACTTACTGTAAAACCTCCGTGAAAACCACTAAGTCTTACAATTTCTTCTAGTCACCAAGCAAACTTTGTACTTTCCACCGTACAAAATCTCAAGGAAAGTTAAACCGAACCTCGTTTGGTCACGAATTCTACACGAAAATCCTACCAATCTTCGGTATGGCCTCACGGAATCAGCATTTAATCAGGGAGAAACGATAAACTCGCAGTTCCTCGAGACCCAAAAACATCAAAAAGCTCTTCCAACTTCGAAGCAAAAGTTTAGATTACTTACCAGCCACTACAGACACCAGAACTAGACAATCTCACAACAGAACTGCCACAAATCCCCTTGCCAGTTTCTCTTAATAAGCCTTAACACAAGGACAAATGGGCTGATATAGACAATCCGCCAATTATGCCTTTACTATCCGCACTAACTGGCACTCGGAGCCAACAAGAAAATGCTACAAATCTACCAAATGCTCAAAAGCATCTTGAGATACTCACCGCTACTAGCACTGTTGGACGGGCCTTCCAACAAATCATCAGTAGCGAGCTTCTCTCACGCAGGCAGACGCTAAACTCACATCTAAAATCTTAAACTAACCCAGCCAAAGGCAATATCTCGCCAACAAGCCAAACTGAGTGAAGACAGAACTCGCTAATCGCTCTCCACCTTAAAATGCACGCTAGAACTCCAAGGTAGATAAAACAGTCTCCAATACCGAGACAAAGGTGGGGCATCACATCTAGCAAAGTCTCCACAATCCATAACGCAACTATGCCTCGCAGAATGTAATGGGAGGGAATACAACCAAAACAGGGAGTCCACAAAAGTTCAACAACTCAAGACCAATCGAAAATCCAAGACAAAGATAAACAAACAGATGTGGCCACAGGGTGTGAACATATGGGAGTTACCCCCTCATCTCAACGCACGGTACTAGGTGCACAACAATCACTCAACCTGCGGTTGCCCAACTCATGAACTGTGGTAATTAACCACTCGTCTCATAGAGGCTAACAGAACCCAGCAGGGAGACAAAAGGCACAACATTCCCGTTTGTCTTCCAAAACAACACCCTGGTACTCACATATCAATACCCAAAGCCTAACCAAGGCACAGTTAAACGAATCAGGGTTCAACAGCTGGATACACGCAACTCGCAAAACAACTCAACAGCTGGAAACACAGACAACAGAAATTAAAGGAGTTCAAAAAAAATTACTGCAATTCTGCTGTCCGGACAAGGAAATCAAAGAGGATAAACACAGCACTAAAGGTTACAAGGAGAAACAAGGAAATCTCAACCGAAACACGTCAGGGAGAAATTCTCAACAAGTAACAACTATCCTCTCAACAACGAGGAGCTAAACACTCCCAAACAAACCACTTTCCTAACAGGACTCGCTCACAACTTGCTAACCTAACTCAGCATCACTCTTGGAACGACAACTTCTCCACCGGCAGGAGCAACAAGACACTACATCACACAGACGAGATGGGGCGGAAACATCCTCACGCACCACAAAACCACAAATACAATCGTAAGCGAGCACGATGTCCACGTTTCAACTAAACTCACACAGAGTCAACCAGTAAGAAACAACTACCTGTACAATCTCCTCCGGTCAAGACATCATCTCGCTCCCCAATCGTCGCATCCACCTGAGTTGGCTGAAGTCCTGATTGCTCAGACAGAGAAAGCTCTCTAACACCAGAAGTCTCTGAAGACTGAAATCCTGAGCGCGGGGACTGAAAAGGTCGACAAAATCGCCTCGAAGAACTCCTAATCAAATCCTGCTGTCCCAAAGTAGGACACACTCTAGCAAAGTGCCCAACCTGACCACAATTGTTGCAAGCGCCTCGCACTCCAAAGCATTGAGAAGGTCGATGCTTACCCCCACACTGACCACAGTATGACGCATTCGGCCTCACTCCACTAGAACCGTCAGAATTCGATGAACTCGAACTGGATCTCTTAAAGTACCTTCCTCTTGGTCTAAACCTCTGACGACTCAAAGACTGCGGTGCCACAGAAGGCTGGGAGGACGACGTTCCAGATGGCACATGATCCACACTTTGTCCTGTCGACTGCTGCACTCGAGTCTGTCCCACTGCAAGGCTTTCCATAAGGTCAACCGCTCTGTTGACAGCATTAGCAAGAGCGAGAAAGGCTGAAGACTGACTCTCACTAAATCCCAAAGGAACACTCGGTTGGGAAGCATCCTCTCTATCAACACTAACCGGAATCCTTGAATCAACCACCGCTTGCCTACTATCTCTACCTCTTCTCCTAGGCGGCATCTCTACAAGACACTCAAAGGTAAGCACACAGGCAAGTAATTCAAATGGTCAAGCACAAACCAAAGAACAACTACTGTTCCTAGACTCACAGGTGATCAAAGAAATCGAGCTTATCCCAGTTTAAGCTCTGATACCAAAAATTTCAGGCCTCGTGCACGACACAGAGTGAAATCACGTAAAACATAGCGGAAGCACTTAAAAAGTGGCTAAAAATTTTTCGCTTTTGGCCTGACGAAGAAAACATAATTTAAAATACTGTCATACACAAAATAATCCCAGTTTAACACAAAATCAAAATAACATAGTATCATTACAATGAATACAAAACTGCCCCAACGGCCAAATGCAACAGCTGCTAACCACAAAACACAGAAAGACTAATAACAATATAAGCCTAAGTACCACCCGGGACATCCCACCCACGACGATATCGGCGCAATAGATACTATACATAACTGGGACACTCTAAACACCTCCTGGGACATCTCCAGCTGGATCATCTCCACGACCAGCAGAACAACCTGGGAAACATGAACAACAAATAGGCAAACAAAACAAACCAGCCCCAGAGGGACATCGGGGTCAAACCCCAGAACAAAGAGCCACATGAAACAGCAAATGAATATAGCATGAAATGTATCATGTCGTGCAAATGTATGAGCGGTACAAAGAACATTGGTAATAACCAGAGGGCCAAACGAAACGGTACAACAACAATGTGACACATCACCGAGTCTCAGAAGCTACCCGATCGCACCCAGTGGAAAATAGAGTGGCTCATCGCCGCACCTGCACGGAAGCCACCCGCCAGGTCGCACGGAATTCAAGTGGACACCACCACCCACCAACCTCTATCCAGGTCACTGCAGCTGAGGACTGGGAACAACTCAACCAACCTCCTCCAGCTGCTGCAACTGATGACTGGGAACAACTCAACCAACATCCTCCAGCTGCACTCAATCGTGGTTATGCAACACAGCACCACACCACGAGATAAAAGCTCCAACAGATCAACATATATAGCCTGGCTGTCAAAGGAATCAAGGTCTCAATCTGCTATGCAGATGCGTCACAATGCTCGACATGATGCATGTACGTGAAATACCAATAAACACAACAAGGCATCTAAATAATCGCATGCATAACAATTCAACAGGTAACACATCATGCATACTAACATCCGCATAAATTTACAGTAGGTAGCATACCATAAACGCAGCCAACAAACAAGCAGGAATACACATCACTGCCTCCATACAAAACATCCGACCAGCTTTACCACACACATAATACATAACCCTGCCTATCACAAGCTGAATTACAAGCTCAACTCGTACCTTACACGGCAGAATACCTCAACCAGAATCTACCAAGGTGCGATACCAACAATATATACAACTATGCTTCCTCACGGCTCATGGAAAAACTCCACCAAGCGGCCCAGAAGCTGGAATATGCGAAGAAACCTGGCAAATCAGCTTAAAATCTGAATTCCAACATAACTACCTATGGCCAAGAATCGAAACCTGGTTCTACCAGTCTACGCAGGCTAAACTAACTAGAATCATCTGAAAACTAGTCGATAACACTCACCCAAGAGTCCAAAAGAGCCAAGAGACGCTCGAGTTAGTTCCTACGAAAAGCGTAGAGCATCCCAATTCTGCACGCTCCTCTCCAACATCGACTTAGGTTTCCTAGATAGTAGCAATCGAAGGAGGAACTCAAGAGGAGTCCAGCGCCACCATTATCGTTTCAGACAATGACGGGAAACGGTGGAAATCGATGGAAATAGGCTACGATGAACAGTGCTCTAGGGTTCGAGAAACAAAGAATGGAATCGGGGAGAATTTTGCTAAGTGTGGGATCTGGTGAAATAAGATGAAGCCAACGCTCCTAATAAATAGACGCGAGAGGTCTGCTAAAAATAATTCACCGAGATAAGCAGATCTTACAACACTTAGTGCTAAACAACAACAAAACTCTAAAACGACGTCGCGCAATACACGTAGGAGAAGTCTGAAAGCAAAACCAAACGCTGGAGAAATCTGGAGACAAACGCTACCACAGATCTCTAATGCGCGCCACTCCAAACAACGACGTAGCGGAGACATCTGAACACGCTACCGCTGGAGACATCTGGTCACTTAAATGTTAATCGCTGAACGCTAGCGCAACAGATCTCTTCAACAAGCGCTAACTAAAACAGCGTCCTACCAAATAACTCAAACGACAACGTTTAGTAACCAACGTACAAAACCCACGAACAGACTTCTCAACAATAGCGCCTACAGATCTTACCAACAGCGAGACATCTGCACCACAAAACGACGGAGTTTTGCACCTCAATATAAAAACATGCAAGCAGACCTCTATACCTTAGCGCCATCAGATCTCTCCTACACGAGACATCTGATCGTTACCAAAACGATGACGTTTTACATTCCTCGCGCTACAAAACACATAGCAACCAACGAAAGTTCAGCGACCTCAGATTTCACCACTAACCGAACAGATCTCTCACAACGTCGAGCAGATCTCACAAAAATGACGGCGTATCCACATCGCGCTACAGTACTTTGACTAGCGTTGACATCTGGTGAACCAACCAACCAAATTCACCTACGTCACCTGCTCCCGCGAAACGGCGTCGTTACAACTAATTCAAACGGTGCCGTATCCAACTCGATACAAACACGCTAAGGCAAAGTCTGAACAATTAAAACGCGTTAACAGATCTCTCGCACAACACTAGGCCTGAACGACGTCGTACAAGCTCCTATGCTACAAAACGCGCTGCGAACAGTAATACATCTACGAGAGCAGATGTCTCGATACAAAACAGATCTCTTATTCAAAACGCAATTTACACAAAACAGATTTCTAACTCAAAAATACCAATATTCCCAGAATTGCTCCCGATATGAAATCTGACCCAAAACACATTCGAAGCCTTCCAACTGAAAGCTGAACCACCAGATTTGTCCACGCACAAATCTGAATTCTTAAAATCCGATTAATTCCACCAATTAATCATATCCAAAACCCCAGATCTCACAGTGATGGTAAGTAACAATAGCGAAGAAGTGCTTCTTAAATTCAAACTTCTGCTGTTTATACTCTTCGCTCAAAGGTCATTTGATTTGTCTAAGGAAATAAAATCCCTTTTGAAATTCTGATAATCTGTAACTGTATATCCTGCTCCACCAAATGGTAAATTGCACATCGTCAGAACCATATTGTCGTTTTCCATATTTGTGCAATCACCGTATAACGTCCTCTGTAAGTTGTACTCTTTACCCAAAATAGTATCAATCTTGTCTCCTTAATTCCAGGCAATTGTACGATTCAGTTATGGCCATCGATCTTTTCCAATTTGAGTATTTGATCGAATTTGAATCAATTCATTGTTTGTGCCTGAATACTTTCTATTGAGTAGATCTTTCTCTCATGAAGACAATAGATAAACCATATAATTGTCCTTTCTGAATAAATTGAAATATCTGATCACTAGCAATCTCTGATAAACTGACGTCATCGTATATGTTAAATGTACTGTAGCGATATCTGTTGAATATACTATCTGTTAAGAATGACGTCACAGTTTCTGATAACCATAATATGAACATATCTGTTGACAGCAACCTTCGCTGTTATCTGTTAGACATATTGTCATGGTTATCAAAACCCGAACACTATTTGTTGTCAGCAACCATGAGTGATACTGTTACGGTATCTGATGACAGCAAATATTAGTCATCTGTTGATCATATTGCAACATATCTGATTACCAATGTGCGAATCTTTCTGTTGATAGCAACTATCACTGATTCAATAACGAAGTCTGTTGACAGAAACAATCACTCTTAATGAACTTTAAACAGTAGGTATTTGGCCCGATAACCCGAATAACTGATCCAATAACTCAACTGTTCCGAAACCCGAATCTGATCAACTCTTGCAACCCGATAACATATAGCACCTCTGATATCCATGAAGTGGATTACTCAAATTTCATCGTTAAGTCCAATTCTTTTTCTTACTTTGTTATCACCAAAACTATAAATTTTATCCTAACAGAGTTGGCACGGCAGCAATGCCTACTCAAGTATTTTTACCTACTACTCAATCATTCTCCATTGTATAAAATGATTTACGTAAGCCCATGTGTCAGGCCCCGTGCTAATTACTAACAATTAACACATAATAAGCGCATAAACACGGAAGCTTAAAATCAGGGCTTAAAAATTTTTCGAAATACAATGGGCCTGAACTTCAAATCATACATTCAAAATAGCGATAATTAAAATATGAGTTGACTCAAAATCCAACACAACAGGTATCAACATAATATCAATCAAGTACAAATCCCCAATACATGATAACACGGGGCATCCCCCGGTTCAATACATATCATATATAGACTGGACTCAGGGACGCGGGGATCGACCAGCTGAACTTCCACTCGGTCCAGATTGGTTACCTGAAGTTCCTGCAAATGGGCAACACAGAACCAAACAAAAACAAAAGCAGGAAACAAGTACGAGGTCAAGCCTCAGTACGAAGAGCTATCAAAGCAGATAAACATGCAACATGCTATAAATCAATGCTATGAATTCATGAGGCTGTCAAAGGAAATCAGTCAGCTAGACCGGTGTAACAACCGGCAAATTATATCATGTCGCCTCTATACCACGGTCTATCAACCGGGAAATCATCGGGGCCCGTCATCCCATCACAGCTCGGCGGTAGACACTCGTATCCGATAGTCACCGCTCCGACGATAGCGTTGGACTTTTCGGGCACGACCAATCCGTCGACCAGTCACAACGTGGCACCCAATCAGGTTATCAAATCAAATCTGTAAATCAGGCTCAAGATGTATGCATGAATGCCATTCAATATCCATGCTCAATACATACAATGCCTAAACGTAAAAACAGTATGCATACTCAACCAAAAACAGCAACTGGTTCACGTAGGCACATAACAGTAAAGCCACAGATTCCACAACATCGAATTATAGACATGTTCAAGCTCAAAGCTGCTAAGGGCTGCTCAATTCGTACCTCTCTTCCTTAATTTACCTAACAGATTTCTCCTGGTTCAATTCACGCAGCAGGAACTTCCTGGAAGCTGAAATCTGTTACAACATAGCTAATATCTTAGCTCAATTCAGCTACACAATAATCCTACGGCCAGAAGCATACTTCGATCCTACACTTCTACGCAGGCATTAACTACTAAAAACCGAGCTCAAACTACAAGAAATGCTCACCCAAAAGCTCAAAAGAAACAACGGCAGAATATGCTCAACGAAACCAGCAATTCACGAACGAGCAGGGCCTACAGGATTTCTCAACTCGTTGCTCCTAGCTTCCAAACTAGTATCAATGGGAAGAGCAAGTCTCAAGGAGTCCAGCGCCACCAAGAACGTCAAAAACAGAGGCTGGAATCGACGGGAAATGGCGATAGAAAAAGACGGTGAACAGTAGCTATTTCGAGGGTTTGGAAAAGAGGAGATAAGAAATATCTGGCTCAAAATAATTCTAAGTGTCGAGCGACACTTCCATTTATAATCTCCAAAAATCCAACATCAGCTGATTAGCAATTCAGTCGACAAGACCAGCAGGTATCGACCAGCAGGTATCGACCTTTCCCTTCATTAAAAACCAGCAGAAGCAATCAAAAGCTGTAAGCGAAACTACAATCTCGAAACGACATCGCTCCAATTAAACAAAACGATGCCGCAGCGCTAAACCAGCAGACAGCAGATCTCTTCAAAACAACCAACGACTGGTTCCAGCTGCAACATCCAATACGCAGCGTTTTAACTTAATCAAATGACGTCGCCGCGCCTACACAAACCAATCCAGTCGATGCATTTACAAAACCAGCAGGAACACAAGGAAAACTCTCGCAGCTGGTTACCACGTGCATAATAGACGCTTTCTAAAAACGACGACGCATGCAACACCAGCAGTTGCATGTGGGAAACTCCTACTGCTGGTTTCTCACTAAGACGCAAGGCACACGCAAGCGTTACTATCAGCAGCTGGTCACCCCTATCTAATACAACTGCTGAATCCCCTAGTCAACACTCAAAACGTTGACCAACACGTGTCGCTTCCTCAATCATTCTCGCGCCAAAAGCAATATCGGCCAGCAGCAACCCTTCGAAACGAACTAAAACCAGCAGATGCAACTCGTCACGCCTACTTCACCCTACCGATGCAAACACCAGCAGGTAGCTACAGTACCGTTGTAATACAACTGCTGAATCCCCTAGTCAACACTCAAAACGTTGACCAACACGTGTCGCTTCCTCAATCATTCTCGCGCCAAAAGCAATATCGGCCAGCAGCAACCCTTCGAAACGAACTAAAACCAGCAGATGCAACTCGT
>KQ989645.1:0-56677 GCA_001598015.1 Dorcoceras hygrometricum | reverse complement strand
AATGATACCTAGGGGATCATGGGGCGATGTTGCTAGACGCTTTACCATGATCCGTTGGGCAGGTCCGGAATTGTGATTCCGGAGCCACAATGGTTGTGGGCCCACGGCTAGCTGTATCCCTGAACCATTGAGGGTCACACAAGTACTAGATTCGAGATTCCCGCACGGATACTCAGCTCAATGTGTTGAGCACGAGAAGAGGATTTCGGGAAGTGTGACTTTCTAATGATACCTAGGGGATCATGGGGCGATGTTGCTAGACGCTTTACCATGATCCGTTGGGCAGGTCCGGAATTGTGATTCCGGAGCCACAATGGTTGTGGGCCCACGGCTAGCTGTATCCCTGAACCATTGAGGGTCACACAAGTACTAGATTCGAGATTCCCGCACGGATACTCAGCTCAATGTGTTGAGCACGAGAAGAGGATTTCGGGAAGTGTGACTTTCTAAAAGTCAACAGGTGTCAAACCGGGGTTTGCCGCTGTTGAGGGGCAAAACGGTCATTTTGCACTGGGGTTCTGAAAAACGGTTTTTCAGATCATATTATTCAGTTTCGGAAACTGAGTCGATCGGTCCGATCTGATCGGCGATCGGGGTTACGGTGAAGTCTCGGTGTTGGAGATGAACTGAATGTTCATCGTTGGACCCGGGCCCGTTGGGCCCGTCCAAGTCCAACACTTAAGTCTATTTAATTAGACTTAAGCAAGACTTAACAACATAACATAAACACTACAATACTTGACCTAACCCTAGCAAAAAGCCGCCCCTCCTCTCCTCTCCAAGCGCCTCCGCCGCCGCCCGCCGTGCGCCGCCGCCGCCGCCGCCGCCGCCGCCGCCGCCCGTTGTCGCCGGAAATTCGTTTCCGGCCAACTCGACGAGGATAATCCGTTCGTGCTGATCTCGTCAGCGCTTCTAGTGCAGCCTGATGAAGGAGTCTCGGTTCTGGTCATGGACCGGATTGGCGATAATCTACCGCAATCTACCGAGAAGAGCCGGATTCTTGTAATACCGGTTGGAGCCAGGCACAAGTGCCAGCAAGGTAATCGCTTGAACGCCCTATGAATGACGATTAACTGTAATTGTTGTTTTTCGTATTGATCGTCTCCCGGCCTTTTCTTATGTTCTTCCGCTGCCTCGCCGGGGGGCGGATCCGGATCCCCAACAATTTCAGCCTCAGCAACAGACTAAAACAGGGGGAAGCCAGACCGTGACTCAACCTCCGAGGCAACAGGACCGAGTATTTGCACTTACTGAAGAACAGGCTCAGGAAGCACCTGACGATGTCATAGCAGGTAATTGCTTTCTTTATGGTTATCCTGTCTATGTTTTGATAGATACAGGTGCATCTCATACATTCATACCTGAGAGATTTGCTATGTTGAATTCTTTATCGTATGAGCTATTTCCTGATATTGTTATTATTTCTTCACCTTTGGCTGAAGGCCTGGTATCTGTTAGAGTGATTAGACATTGTATCCTACAATATGACGGAAATGAGATAGATTTGGATTGTATAGTACTTGGGTTAAGATTTTGATTGTATTATTGGCATAGACATACTAACCAAGTACAGGTCGATCGGGGATTGTTTCCAGAAAGTGGTTAGATTCAAACTAGAGATGGCTAATGAATGGAAATTCTACGGTTAGGGTTCTAGAGCTAAGATCCCTTTAATATCTGTGTTATATATGACCCGTATGTTGCAAAAAGGGGCAGAAGGATTTTTTATTTATACAGTAGATGTATTGAAATGTGGTCCAACATTGACAGATTTACCAGTGGTACAAGAGTTTGCCGATGTTTTCCCTGATGAACTTCCAGGTATGCCTCCTGTGCGGGAAATCGATTTCAGTATCGAATTAATGCTAGGTACCCAACCAATATCCAAAGCCCCTTACAGGATGGCACCTATTGACACCTATTGAACTGAAGGAGTTGAAAGATCAGTTAGAGGATTTACTTGCCAAAGGGTACATTAGATTGATCGTTTCACCTTGGGGCACTCCGGTACTATTTGTACGAAATAAAGATGGTTCAATGCGGTTGTGTATCGATTATCGGCAATTGAACAAGGCGACTGTGAAGAACAAATACCCATTGCCCAGAATAGTTGAATTATTTGACCAGTTTCAAGGCTCATCTATCTATTCCAAGATCGATCTGAGATCTGGATATCATCAATTAAGGATTCGTGACGAAGATATCCCTAAAATTGATTTCAGAACAAGGTATGGTCATTATGAATGTATTTTCATGCCTTTTGGTAATAAATGCGCCGCAGTATTTATGGGATTGATTAATAGAGTGTTTCATAAATATTTAGATGACTTTGTCATTATTTTTATAAATGACATCTTGATTTATTCCAAGAATGTGTATGATCACGCCAAACACCTCAGAATTATATTACAGACTTTGAGAAATGAGAAATTATATGCCAAGTTATCAAAATGTGAGTTTTGGTTGCAGAAAATTGTGTTTCTTGGGCATAGGTGATGGCATTTCGGTGGATCCAAGCAAGGTAGAGGCAGTGATCAACTGGCCTAGACCGACATCAGTACCAAAAATACGGAGTTTTATCAGCATAGTGGGTTATTATCGTCGATTTATCAAGGATTTTTCCAGCATTGCCAAGCCTATTACGCAGTTGACTCAAAAGAATATGCCGTATGTCTGGACTGAAGCTTGTGAAGCTAGTTTCTTAGAACTAAAGAAGAGACTTACTAGTGCACCTGTTTTGACAATTCCTTCCGGTACAGGTGAGGTTGTGGTATACTGTGATGCGTCTCATAGAGGTATAGGATGTGTATTGATGCAGAGAGGTCGTATCATTGCTTATGCCTCTCGACAATTAAAGACACATGAGACACGATACCCTATTCATGATTTAGATCTTGCAGCTATCGTCTTTGCATTGAAAATATGGCGACACTACCTTTATGGTGAGAAATTTCAAATTTACTCTGATCATAAGAGATTGAAATATCTATGTCACAATCTGAATTGAATATGCGGAAACGAAGATGGCTTGATTTATTGAAGGATTACGATTGTGAAATCAAATATTATCCAGGAAAATCAAATGCAGCTGCGGATGCCCTTAGCAGGAAGGTATGTGCTTTCTCTCTATCTGTTGTAGGGGTATCCAACTTAATTGAAGATTGCTGTCAGGCCTCGTGCTCTACTCAGAGTTAAACCACGCAAAATAATAGTTGAAGCATACAAAAAGTGTCTTAAAATGTTCGCTTTAGGCCTGACGGTTTAGAACATATAATTTAAGATACAACCATACTTAAAATATCCCAGTTTACGAACACTCAGTACAAGAGTACAGCATTTAAACAAATACAAGTGCTACAGCATACAACTGAATCCCACAAGCACAGGGCATTCCTCGGCTGACAGTACTAGTACATATATGCTATACGCTAACTGGACACTCTATCCACCTCCTGGGGCACCTCCAGTTGGGTCAAAGCCACGACCAGCAGAGAAACCTGGGAACCTGAAAACACATACAGGCAACAATACACAAGCCCCAGAGGACATCGGGGCCAAACCCCAGTACGGAGAGCAATACAAACAGCATAAGGAAAGCAACAGATAAATATGCAAAAGCTATGCAAGGGATCAAGTCTACAACCGAAAGCGGGGAGCCAAAGGATCTCAACAACCGCTTAACAGCAAGATCTGATCAAATGGAACATATTCAGTAGCCACGAGGTATACTGAGCACATGGGAGCTACCCACTCATCTCCAGTACACCGTACCAGATGCTAAACAAACAGCTCCACCTGTTGTTGCCCACTCATGAGATGTGGGAGGTACCCACTCCGCTCATAGCTGCTAACAAACCCAGCAGGGAGTAGAGGGACACGGGAGTTACGCGCTCGGCCTCTGAGGTATACGGGAACTACCCGCTCGTCCTCGAATACAGCATCCTGGTACTCTCAAATCAACAGAACAGGCATAGCTAGCACATCACAGAGCATACACAACAAAGCACATAATCCCATGCTCAATCCTAAGCTGTAACAAGCTCACATCCGTACCTCAAATCTTCTGTGTAACAATTAATACAGCAGATTGCCACAATGACATCCCGAGCACTTAGATCTACCACCTGCTCAACGATAACAAACAATTCCTCAGGGACCGAAGCACAGAAAACAGCAGCTGGGAGTTACGGACTCCACCAGCGCTACCCTACCTTTCGAACACAACAGAAGCTCTACACAAGCTTAAAGGCAGGATCTATACTTACCCCAAAAAGCTAGGAGCGAAATCCGATGCTTATGCTAACAGACTACACAAGGGAGATGTCTTCGCACACCTCTCCAGCTTCAAGCAAACGTCGAAAGCAATATCCAAATGAAGCGTCTCAGCAAGAGGAGTCCAACGCTACCACTCTTACTTCAATTGGAGCTGTCTACCGCCGGCAATCGAAGAAGATAAGGTTCGGTGAACAGTTGCTAGGGTATGGTGAAAGAAATTTGCAATCGGGAAATATTCTAAGTGTCCGGAACAATAATAGAGAACAAAGCCAAGATCCCTTTTAATTCTCACTGCTGACAGAAACTGGGAACAGATCCACCGACAACTTAATCTATCACAACTGATATTCCCCCTCCCAAACAGATCTTGCAACAAATCTATCCCTAAGCCAGAACAGATCTCTACTAACTCAAACGACATCGCAGATAACTACTGTCGCAACTGGACACGTCACCCGCTACTCACTGCTGAAAAACTAACCAACATCTATTCGCAATGCAACACAGATCTCTCACACAGTTGTAGCTAATGCAACTCACAGCTGAGTCTTCTTCGCTAATCCAAAACTCTGTCGTTCCAACTAATCCAAACGACGACGTAGAAGCACCCGCTACCAAAACATGCTAGCGCACTCACTGCTGCTCAGAGACAACTGATTTCTCTACGACTGATGAATACAACCACTCAGCGACAACTGCTGACGTCACTATTGATGAACGCTAACATTCAGCGATGACCCAGCACTCGCTACTGAACAGATTTTGCGCCAACTCTAACTCTCCAGAACTGTTCTAAGCACTAAAACAAAACCCGATAGCTTCTCCAAGCGTAACAACTCAAAGCTGATCTCAATAAAACCTGATTAATTAATTCAATTAATCTTATCAACTTTCGGGTCTCACATTGCTGTATATCTGGGTTGATATTTGAGACAGATATGAAGCCTATTCGAGTTTGCGCTATCCTAGCTGAGCTGGAATTGTTAATCAGAATCAAAGAAGAACAAAATATGGATCCAAATATTCAGAGGTCAATTGATATGATCAGATCTGGACATCAATCCGAATATCAGGTCGGTGCTGATGATACTTTATACGTGAATAACAGACTTGTTGTTCCAGATGTGTCAGAGTTGAAACAACAGATATTGAATGAAGCTCACAAAAGTAGATTCAGTATTCATCCTGGTGTCAGAAAGATGTACAATGACTTGAAAATTAAGTATTGGTGGAAACAGATGAAATCTAATGTTACTGAATTTGTATCCCGCTGCTTAAATTTCCAACAGGTGAAAGCTTAAAGAAAGAAACCAGGTGGTCTATTGCATAGATTATCCATTCCAAAATGGAAATGTGATCAAATTTCCATGGATTTCGTTACACAGCTACCACATTCATCCAGAGGCTGTGATGCCATTTGGGTGATTTTTGACAATTAACGAAATCAGCATGCTTTATTCCGTACAGAATGACGTATAGACATGATCAGATGGCAGAAATTTACGTCAGAGAAGTGGTAAGAATACATGGTGTGCCTAAATCTATCTTTTCAGATCGAGACCCTAGATTTACATCACACTTTTGGCATAGCTTGCAACAAGCTCTAGGTATGAAATTACACTTGTGTACTGCATATCATCCTCAAATAGATGGACAGTCAAAACGGACTATCCAGACGCTTAAGGATATGCTTCGATCTATAGTGCTAGATTTCGGCACTAACTGGCAAGATTCACTATCGCTTGCGGAATTTTCTTATAATAACAGCTATCAGACAAGCATTGAGATGGCTCCATTCGAAGCATTGTAGGGTAAGAAGTGTAGATCTCCATTGTATTGGGATGATATCTCGGATGTACCAGAATTGGACCTGATATGATCCGTGTAATGACAGAAAAAGTTTCATTTATTCAGAAAATAATGAAAATAGCTCAACACAGACAAGCCAAATATGCGAATATCAGACGTCGACCTCTATATTTTGAATAGGGAGACAGAGTATTCTTGAAGATCTTTCCATTCAGAGGTCAATTCGATTTGGCAAGAGAGGAAATTTATCTCCACATTTTATCGGTCCATATGAGATTATTGAGAAGATAGGCAATCTTGCTTATCAACTCTCTCTTCCTATTTTATCGGTCCATATGAGATTATTGAGAAGATAGGCAATCTTGCTTATCAACTCTCTCTTCCTCCATCTTTGTCTGGAATTCATAATGTTTTCATGTTTCTATGCTCCGGAAGTATCAGCCTGATCCTTCCCATATTATTCAACTTGATGAATCTGAACTTGAAGAGACGCTTAGATACTTTGAACAAGCTATACAGATTCTTGTTAGTAAAGAAAAGCAACTCAAAAACAAGACTATTCAGTTGGTCAAAGTTCAGTGGAGTCGACATGGTATTGAAGAAGCTACTTGGGAGACTGAGTCGGATATGCAGTATCTTTTTCCAGAGCTATTTCACTGATGTGAGTTCTTATTCAGTTTTCTGCATTCTTTTATCTTTTGGGTATCCATATTGGTTATGCCGACTGCGTGCAATTTCGAGGGCAAAATCAGTTCTTAGAGGGGGAGAATTGTAAGGCCCGGGATTATTTGATTTAATAATCCGAGATTAGTTAATTTTAATCTGAGAATATTTAATTTAAGAATATTTAGAGTTTGGAATTAAAATCTAATGTTCTTGAATTATTAGGATTGATTAATTTAAATCACTTGTCCGGGGACTGGATTGCAATTCGAAAGTTTTCAAGGACTAAACTACAATTTGGCTTATATATCTCTAATATTCACCTCTTCACCTCTATTTTCACGTGAGAAGACAGTAGATTTAGAATATTTCTCACCCCATTTTGTTATTTACAAGCTTCGATTTTCATCATCCGGCCGTCAGGATTTAGAAGCGATCGTATATTTGCGATCCTCGTGTCGAAGGGTTTGTTCTGATGTAAGTTTTATTATGTTCTACTATGCTTTGATTTTGAGATGTTTATAGAATCAGATTATGATGGTATATATATGATAGGATCAACATGGATCGAAAACAGTCTTAGGAGTTCAGAAGGGGGGGGGGTTGAATAAACTCCTTTAGATTTTTTTTTTTGAAACCTTAAAAATGATGTTATAAGCGCCTCGCTTAACTCAGATCCGAGTTACCAGATCTGAGGTATCTCAATCCCAAATCTTATTTCTCGACTAACAAATAATGTGCGAAAAGAATTTGATCAATCACTGAACAGTATAAATATAAATGCGATGCATTAAAGTAAAAGTGCAAGGTTCAGAGTTTGTTTATGAAAGTTTGGATCTGAAGATCCTACGTCTCCCCTTCTTCCTTTGCAGGAAGGTTCCACTAGAAGAATTTGATGCACACAGCTTCTGTCTACACCCATTCACTGAGCCTTGCTCCATGTGAACTCCTAACAACTCCATTATACGTAGATACAACTGCTGAAATACAAATAACTTGATTTTTTGTACTGCTTCACATATCAAGTTCGTTACAGGCTTAAAAACTGATATTACAATGAAATACGATACTATTGAGCACTGTAAATCTTCTGGTTCTTATAACAACAAGAACTGTTTACAAAAGTAAACCAAAAGATTTCTCGAAGATTGAAACTGTGAAGGTTTGAGAATTTTTTGTTCTTCGAAATTTTATACTGGACTTCGAGTATTTTTGCAATGAAAGGTTCCAGTGAATATTTGAGAGCTTTTTGAATCGGAAGATAGACTGTAAAACCACCGAGAGATGCAGAGAGCTTCTATGTTTGAAATCTTCAGCTATTTATACTTGTCGTCCCAAACGGTCAATAAATGTAGCCAGTAGAGATAAGCTCCTTTTCATATCTTCATGTTTTCATAGAATTTAATGCTCCATTAATGCCATGCAAAAGGTAAATTGCGCTTGTCAGGGCTAAATTGACTTATATTCCAAAGCGGGTAATCATCGTATCAAGCACTCTGCGTACTGTGCAATTTTACCCAAAATAGATCTGATTTTGTCTCATTAATTCTAGGCTATTATACGATTAAATCATGACCGTCGATTCTCCTCAAATAACTATTTGATAGCATCTGAAGCGTTCCGAAGCTCATATCTATTATTGATATCTAAATATTGCTCTCTTTGCCTTTGTGAATAGCTCGAAGATATATTTCTTTACGTGACTAGCCATCATATCTGATATCTCCCTATTTTTAGATTATTGAATATATCAAATCTGAATACTGTACTGTTCTCGTAATAAAATCTAATAGCATACAACTGTAAGACACTGAGTCGAATCTGTCCAACCTAAGTCCGTTAAAGAAATCTGAAATACCGTAAAGCTCTTTCGAATATACTCTGTCAAAACTGAATGATCAGTAGCAGCTTAATATCTGAAGTATCATACTTCCTGTTACTCACATCTGAATTGCTTGTAAAGAGTCTGATCACATCTGATATTATCGAATCTGAAATAAAACAACTGATTAAACAAATTGGATCTGTTACTGTTGCTTTTGACTCAAATCTGAACAACTGTCTCGATAACAGAAAGAACTGATAACTCAAAATAACCTGATATCTTAAGAACTTAACTCTGAATGCCTCAACCCGATAACTGAATACTTGACTCGATATCTGATCAAATTCGAATAGTCAACTCAGATGTCAACGCAACTTAACTCATAGTTCTCGAATCATAAATCTTCAACTCAATGGCATGACGTCACGATATGAAGTGTTTCCTCTTTTTTGTCTTCTGCAAATACTTATGTTCAGCTCAGTCTTATTTTTATCACCAAAACTTATAAATATGAGCTTAACAATTTTCCCCTTTTTGGTGATGACAAAACTTAGCAGCCTTTGAGTTAAAAGAGACAACAATAAATTGCTCCAAGTTTGCTATATATATGTGAGGATTGAGAATTTAGATTAGTGATTAATTGATTTGATTTGGGATTAATCACGTGTATTTTGAGGATTTTGCGAAAGAAATAAGGTTCCGGCTGATTCATCAGCCGCGGCGCTAGTTTAAGAGATGAGAAATATCGATTTTTGGTGAAGTCAACGCTGGTCAACGGTACTGTATCTCTTGCTGGTGGATTTTGAATCAGCAGAGATGACGTCATCGTGATGCAATGAGAGCTGCTGGTTTTAGTTTCGAGTTTGAGGTTGCTGCTGGCAGACGTTGCACTTAGCGCGAGAATGAATGAGGAGTGACACGTGTTAGTCAACATTTTGGAGTGTTGACTATTGGATTCAGCAGTTGCGCTAGTTCTGCTGGCAGTAGATTGCGTTGTGATGGTTGCTGCTGCTGACCAACAGGCGCGCAAATATAATGTTGAGAAGCGGCGTCGTTTGAATTATTTGAAACGCTGCGTTTTGAGCTTTTCGTTTGAGAGATCAGCTGTTGGCAGCAATGTTTACGTATCTAAAGTGACGTCGTTTGGATTAGTTGATGCGTCGACGTTTTGAGTAATTTCACGCGACCAGCAGATGGATTGTTTTGGAGCAAGAGCTGTTGTCAGCTGGTGTATCGCTACGGTGTCGTTTTGATAAGTTGGAACGGTGTCGTTTTGGAGTGTTTTCTTGCGATTGCTTTTTGGTCGTTGCTGCTGAATTTAACGAAAGGAAATAAGGCTGCTGCTGATAGACTTCTGCTGATCACTTCGATTGATTTTATTGAATCAGCAGGCGAGGCTTTAAGAGGTATTTATAGAAGTGTTGATCGACACTTAGAATTATTTTGAGCCAGATATTTCTTATCTCCTCTTCTCCAAACCCTCGAAATAGCTACTGTTCACCGCCTCTTTCTATCGCAATTTCCTGTCGATTCCAGCCTTTGTTTTTGACGTTCTTTGTGGCGCTGGACTCCTTGAGACTTGCTCTTCACATTGATACCAGTTTGGAAGCTAGGAGCAACAAGTTGAGAAATCCCGTAGGCTCTGCTTGTTCGTGAATTGCTGGTTTTGTTGAGCAGATTCTGCAGTTGTTTCTTTTGAGCTTTTGGGTGAGCATTTCTTGTAGTTGGAGCTCGGTTTTTAGTAGTTAATGCCTGCGTAGAAGTGTAGGATCGAAGTATGCTTCTGGCCGTAGGATTAACGTGATTGTGTAGCTGAATTGAGCTAAGATATTAGCTATGTTGTAACAGATTTCAGCTTCCAGGAAGTTCCTGCTGCGTGAATTGAGCCAGGAGAAATCTGTTAGGTAATTTTAAGAAGAAAGGTACAATTGAGCGGCCCTTAGCAGCTTGGGCGTGAACATGCCTATAATTCGATGTTGTGAAATCTGTGGCTTTACTGTTATGTGCTTACGTGAACCAGTTACTGTTTTTGATTGAATGTGTATACTGTTTTACGTTTAGGCATATTATGTATTGAGCATGGATATTGAATGGCATTCATGCATACATCTTGAGCCTGATTTACAGATTTGATTTGATAACCTGATTTGGGTGCCACGTTGTGACTGGCCGACTGTTGGGTCGTGCCCGAAAAGTCCAACGCTATCGTCGGAGCGGTGACTACCGGATACGAGTGTCTACCACCGAGCTGTGATGGGCTGACGGGCCCCGATGATCACGGACCGATGATTTCCCGGTTGATAGACCGTGGTATAGAGGCGACATGATATGATTTGCCGGTTGTTGCACCGGTCTAGCTGATTGATTCCCTTTGACAGCCTCATGCATTTATAGCATTGATTTATAGCATGTTGCATGTTTATCTGCTTTGATAGCTCTTCGTACTGAGGCTTGACCTTGTACTTGTTTCCTGCTTTTGTTTTTGTTTGGGTCTGTGTTGCCCATTTGCAGGAACATCAGGTAATCAAGCTGGACCGAGTGGAAGTTCAGCTGGTCGATCCCCGCGTCCCTGAGTCCCAGTCTATATATGATATGTATTGAACCGGGGGATGCCCCGTGTTATCATGTACTGGGGTTACTTGATTGAGTTTATGTTGTTACCTGAGTATTGGAGTTTGAGTCAACTCGTATTTTAATTATCGCTATTTTGAATGTATGAATGGAGTTCAGGCCCATTGTATTTCGAAAAATTTTTAAGCCCTGATTTTAAGCTTCCGTGTTTATGCGCTTATTATGTATTAATTGTTAGTAATTAGCACGGGGCCTGACAATATATATGCTATGAAGCACAGTACAAAATATTTGTACAAAGAACTGAAAATGAATATCCGCTCCTATCACCTCTTCTCCTACTACCACCACCACCTCTTCTGCTTTTATCATCCGGAGGCGGCTGCGGACTATGGTTGCTACTTGCCCCCTTTTTGTCATTACCACCCCTATTAATTTAGGCGATAATTTCCAAAAGTTGGGAACTTACGTGAGCAATGCCCGATTCTGTATTCTGTTGGAAATCAGTAAAATCTTTCTTGAGAGCTTGGATTTCCCGATTTTGAGAACGAATATCAGTCAGATCTATGATCATGACTGCATGTTGAGCTCGAACCTCTTTCTAATACTTAAGCATCTCAAGAGACAGGGCAACTTTTTGATTCTGGGTCTCCTATCGAGCGCTGTGAATGAGATTACGATGAACCTGTTCCTGATTACTAAGAGCTTCTGTGAATGCTTTCTCAAGATTCTCGATCTTAAACAAAAGATGGTTCTGGTGATCGCCTATCTTGCTAGAAGTCTTCAATTGATTAATAGAATGTCGTGTAATAGAGGCTCGGAGCTGTGGAAAAGATTCTGTAACATCTGTAGTATCAACAGCTGGCAAAGAAATCTGAGTAACACGAGTCTCTCCATCCACAGGATTGTCAACAAGAAAATCTGTGAGACCTGGAATTGTATTAAGATTAATTTGGCTGGAATTAATCGGTTTTAGAGATTTCTGGTGGTTTAGATTTCTGTTTGTGAGTTTGGATGGTATTTTCGGGTCAGATTTTGTATTTTAAGCGATTCAGGAAGTTTTCGTATTTTTGAGATTTTTGGGTGAAAGCTGGTTGATTTGGTGAAATCCAGTCGTAGCGTGTTTTGGCGTGAGATTCCTAAATGCCGTCGTTTTAGTGAAATCTGGATGCATTGTGTTAAGTGAAAGCTGGTAGAGTGTTTGTAACCAGCTGCTACTTTCTTTTTGTTTGTTGAGGACAAAACGGTAGCGTTTTGGTTAGTTGGTGCGACACCGTTTTGGATGTTGCGTCTGGTTGTCCAACTGCGAGTAGATGTCAACAATGGTCAACTCTACTGTAGCTTGCGTCTGGTTTCCTGTAGCTTGCGACTGGTTTTGCGCGAGGGTTATCGACCAGATTTGATGACGTAAGCCATACGACGCCGTTTTATGAAGTTGGAACGCAGCGTTTTGATGCAACGTCTGGTGTCAGCTTTTGATGTGTAATACAATCCAGCTTTTGGATTTGAGAACCAGCAGTTGGTTTGTCCAGCTTTTGGGTTTGAGGAACAGTCGCAAGTAGTGAGTGACGTGTCACATTGCGACGTCGTTTTATATTGCTGAGATTTATTTAGTTATGGGATTTAGCAGCTGTTGGTTGTTGCAACTGCTGGTTTTGGTCGGTGGATTTTAAACAGTTTTTACGTATGTATTTAAGGAATACTTGGTCTTCTATTTCAAGCACCAGATTCCATACTTAGCGAAATTTTATCTTTGTTGTCGACCTCTGTTCTTCGAACCCTAGTACTTTTCACCGTTGATTTTATCCCGTAATTCTTGTCGTTTCCGGCCACCGTTTGGTACGTGCGAGGTAGCGTTGGACTCCTCTCGAGAAGCTCTTCATTTCTATACCATTCTTGGAGGCTGTTGTTGGATAGAGCAAGATCGCAAAGTTGCTGTCTTCGGCCGTGTGTTGCGTCGTTGAGATTGCAATCCAGATCTCTCGGACTCTGTTTGTAGTCATTGTTTCACAGGAGGTTAAAGGTACGGATCTGAGCTTGTTGTAGCTGGGAATTGGCATGAGATTGAATGCTAGATGGCTTTTGTGCATTGCCGTGGATGTTGCTGTGTGCATATGTGATTGCTGTTGATTTTAGCTGCTATGTTTATGCATACACGCATTTCCCATATTGCATTCATATTCTGTTGCAGCCATTGCTTTGTATTCCGTTGTATTGCTATTGTTTCTAACCAGGATGCGAGGGCGAGCGGCAATACCGCACTCTCATCTCCCTGCTGGGATTTGTTAGCCACAATGCTCCGAGTGGTTAACTACCACAGTTCATGGGCGAGGCAACGGCAGGTTGAGTTGTTTGATGCATCTGGTATTTGGGTGGAGTGTCAAGGCGAGTGGCTCATTACCACACTTTGAACTCACCCCGTGGCCACCGATTCGTTGATGATCTTGTGGAGTTATGTTTGAGTTCCTTGGCTCCCTATTCAGTTGTAGCCTTCAGTTGTTATCCGGTGTCTCATGCATAGCATCTGCATTTTATCTTATGCATTTCATTTAGCTATTTCATTTGCTCTCCGTACTGGGGTTTGACCCATGTCCCTCTGGGGCTTGGTTTGTTTCCTTATTTGTGTTGTTTTCAGGGAACCCAGGTTTTACAGCTGGTCGTGGTTTTGACCCAGCTGGTGGTGCCCCAGGAGGTGGTTGAGTATCCCAGTAGCGTATAGCATATTTATATGTATCAGTATTCCTAGCCAGGGGATGCTCTGCGCTTTTTCGTTGTACTTTGTTGTTGGAGTCTAATACATGTTGTTGTTGTTGTTGATGTTGTTATGCTATACTGTGGGTTGTTTTTATAACTGGGATATATATTTTGACTATCGCTCTATTTTAAATTACAATGTTTTTAACTGGCAGGATAAAAGCGAAAATTTTACCTGCTTTTAATAGCTTCCACATGTGTTTGTGTGATTTTACTCTGTTATGAGCACGAGGCCTGACAAAATCAATCTGATTGGCAGAATTCTCTTCATTCATAGGACTGTTCACATGAGAATCCAACTGATCGTGGCTGGAAGAGGTCGAACTAGAGCTGGAATCTGAAGAATGTACACTTATAATATCTATAATCTGGATACGGTATGATACATAATCTACAACCCTTTGTGGAATACTATAGTCACCCACAACTGATCCAACTGGTACTAAATTTGTACAGAATTAACACTCCCTACTTGCTTCAAACAACCAAACATAGAATATCGTATGATCTCTGTACAAACTTTGAACCAACCCAAAGTTTTAACTGGAGGCCGCTGCGAGTATATACCCTGGACCGGCTCAAAGAATAAACAGATAGGTGAGAAATCTCCAACAAAAATGCAGTCAGGCAGACACATCCAGTGGGAAGAAACACAATCTGCGCACATACAAACCACGCGATCAAAGCAATCCTCGACTAAACCATGACCCTTCAACCTTCCGTATGTTTCTGACCCAGCAGGTAGAAAAAATTGTTTTGTGGGATCTCGGAATAAAGAAACCACGATCAATATTTGGTTCTTCAAACATCATCGAACTATATGGCCTTGTCCATTTCAGCCCATGAGTTCTCATTTGTTTCAACAGGTTTCTGACGGCCTGTTGATTGAGATGCCTAAAGAAGGTCCAGAATTTCCTGATCAATAGCCGTAGTGGGTTGACCTGATACGAGATTAGTGCGCCGCGCTACCAAAAATTTTCGCAACAATAACTATATGTACTTAGCAATAATGAACATCCACCATTGAACGGCTTTCTTCAAAGAATCCATCTCCGCCCAAACCAACATATTCTCTTCTTTGGAAAATATGTCCTTGACTGACTGCATAACCTTCAGATTTCTCAGACTGAAAGAATGAAAGAATGAAGTCATCTCCTGATGACTTTTTCCCGCAACAGAATAAGAAAATCAATGTCCCCACAGATCAAGTGAAACTGTTCACGGGCCAGGTGCCCCTTCATGGTATCTGGTTCCTCTAGTAGTTTCTTCCCTTTATCAGTCGCAGCAATTTTGGGAAGATTTGCCTTGTACCAATCACTGGCTTCAACAACTCTAATTTCAATTCCACGACAGAACTTGATTTTAGTGGGCTCTGCTGCTGTGAGTTAAGGTAGCATCATTCCATCAGGAATTTGGGCCAGATGCTCTCAAGGGATAGAGATTCATCGTCAGAAGTTGGAGAGACAGATGTCTCCAGAACCTTGCTCAAGGGTTCCGATTCCTCCTTCATAGCGGTCTCCATCTCATCCTCTGTATCACTCCCTGTTTCAACCAGTCGTTCGGATTCATTGGTAAACACATGAAAATCAAGAGCAGCAAATTCATCAGCTGTAACATTGATCATCCTTTCTGTCTCATCAGATCTCTTTTCCACCTGTCCCTCAACATCTGTTTCCCCCGCATCGGATTCCATCTGTGCTGTGTCTACCAGAATCTGCTCAATAATCGTATCCACGTCATCAATTTCAGCAGTTGTCTCCATTTCCATCATTTTTTTGATTCCAGTATATTGGTCTAAGATGGGTTCCTCCACAGCTGGTTCTTTTTCAAAAATCTCATCATCAAAACCTGCTGGCATCCTAAACTTTCTCTTCAGTGCGTTGCGTTTAGGCTCAGGAGGACGCTCAACTGGCACAGCAGAAATAGGTTCAATCATCTGGATCGGGACGACTTCTGGTGCCACTAATACAAGTCCCAGATCCGTCTTATTGGAAGCAGCTTTTCAAGTTGTTGTCCTTGTCTTCTTGGAAACTGGTGCATCAGATGAAGCAGCTGATCGCTTCTTATATACAGATTTCTTCTTAACAATCGCGACTTTAGCCATGCTGAGCTCATCTGATTCACCACGAGCATCAATGGTTTTGTTAGTGGAAACATATGTATTCACCGTTTTGGCAGGGAGTATTTTCAACGGAGGGAAGGTCTTCGCCTCTCCCAAGGTGACCGCGGGGTCGCTTTTCAATAGAACACAAATCTGAGCCGCAAACCTTTGGATCTTTTGGTGGTTCTATCAACCATTTCCTTCAAGACCTCAAAAATAATTTTACTCCAGTTGACCTTGATGCCAAAATGAATAGCCGTCATCATCAGAAACCTTTTGTGGGTGACGACGTCGAAAGAACCAGCTTTCACAGTAATGAACTTGGCCAAAATATCGTTCAACAATCTGAACTCATACTTCATCAATCTCTTTTTGCACGAGAACTGAACAGGCACACTCGACTTAGATAAAAGAGTTATTGCCTCAAACACCAAATTATTCTGCACTTCCGACAAATCAGTTAGACCCTCTGTAGGCAGATTGAATATGCCTGCAAACCTATCCTCAGGAATGGCTACATACTTGTCGGAAACAACACAGGTAATATCACCATCTTGCACAAGAGCTGTATCAAAAAACTGCTCCAGTTCTTGCTCATAAAGTACTGACGGACATCCATAGAAAGTCAGCCCAGTAGATTCAAGGGATTTGAACATATTCACCATTTCATCATTATCTGAGATACCCAAGACAGAGTCGAAGTTCACTTGAAGAGCGTTGGTGATGAAAGCTGAGGCCATTTCAGATAGTAGATCGAACGAGAAAACACCTGAAAGATGAATATTCTGCAAACAGATAGCACTAGAGACCAAGAATGCACGAAAGCTTGAAGGTAATTTTGCGTAATGAATATTCTGCAAACAGATAGCACTAGAGACCAAGAATGCACGAAAGCTTGAAGGTAATTTTGCGTAAGATAAGGAATAATGAAAAGTGAAAATTTCACGCCCCGACCGAAACTCGTGACATCGGCAATATTAAACAATTATAAAATTGAAAAACATTAAGCCTCATAGTATAGCTCAAAAACAAGTCTATTACATAATCAAAATATAATCGTTTTTACATCTGAAAATAAAAGTCTGAATAACAGAAATGCGGAAGCGAAAACAATTACATTAACAAAAATTGAATCTTTACCAGCCCCAGAATAGCTCTTGTTCCTCTTCTTCGACCTGTTCTTCGTTCTTATCTGGGTGAGAGAAGTAAGGGATGAGTGTTTGGGAAAACACTCAGCAAGTGGTGGATACCATTCGAGCATAACAGAATATACATATACTGAATAACAGATTTCATAGCAGAGCATATACAGAATAGAGCATATACAGAACAGAGCATAGCATAACAGGTAGCACTGATAGTCACTTCGTCTCTATGGTTTACTGATCAGTCCCTAATGTTTACTCCTCTAAGGGGTCGAGGCCATAGTTACACCACATAACTCAGAGTGCAAAATATTCCGTAGACCCATATTACGACAGAAACATCAGTGCTAAAACAGAGCATAATTCATATCATGAACTTGACACGAAACGGAATCGGGTAAGAAACAAGTGCTCGAACAGAAATTCAAAACAGAACTTAACGTGAATAATATATACAATATTTGAAACAAATATATATAACAAAAGCCCACTTACAGTCTGCTGAAATTTCTTGACTGGTATGCAAAATCTGGTGCTTCGTACAGTACTAGGATGCAGCCATGTGAAAATTTTCACCGTGGAAGTTTACTGTATTTTTACCGAAGAATTTTAGAGGCCATCAGCTGGGTATTTATAGGTGAAGGGATAGGATAGTCAAGAGGCAGCCGTTTCAGAATTAAATCCCTGGTTTGATGGACATAAATTTGACTGTTACAAAAGTAACGGTTTATGCATTGATTTGGGTAGTTTAATTGGCCATTAATCTCTCGAATTGGCAATTACGGTTGCAAACAATCTTCCTGTACGCGTGAAAAGTTTGGTGAAATTCGTGAGCCAAATCTGTGTTTTCTTTAACAAATGTGAATTTGCGTCGCCAAATCTGAATTTACGTCGCTAAATTTGAATTCGCCAAATCTGGACTTGGTCAAAGCTGAATTGACAGTCCAGAGCTGAGTTGACCAGTCTAGATCTGCGTTGACCAGTCCAGAGCTAAGTTGACCAGTCCAGAGCTGTGTTGACCAGTCCCAAATCTTAGTTGACTGTTTGACTGTCCAGATCTGAGTTGACGGTTGACTGTCTCGGATCTGAATTGACTGTTGACCGTCTCGGATCTGATTTGAATGTCCCAAATCTGAGTTGACCGACCCAGATCTGAGTTCACTGCTGACTGTCCAGATCTGATTTGACCGAACCGAATCTGATTTGACAGACGAATCTAAGTTGACCGAACCGAATCTGAGTTCAACGACGAATATGATTTGACCAAACCGAATCTGAGTTGACTGACGAATCTGAGTTGACCGAATCGAATCTGAGTTGACCGCCCGAATTTCTTTTTTCTGGGTTTTCACAGAAATGGCATAATGTAAATGAGGAATGTGAAACGGTGAGAGAATGTGGATGTGACGTTTCGTATATGACAACACGTGTCAATCATCCGACAGCGCAATCAAGATTTTGAAAAGTTTTGAAATGATTTGAAATTTTAACCGCGAGGGTGAAAAAGTAAAAACAGGCGTCAACTATTTAACACGTCACAGCCTTAGGGTCTATTTTGATGTATCAGTAGGAGTATTGCAGGATCTGATCAGTGATAATCATCAACTGTGTATATATGGAATCTGAGTATGTCCAGATCCCACATATTCAGTCGACTCAGCGCTTAACACTTCAGATCCTTTGTTCCCCCTTATTTTGATGTATCAGTAGGAGTATTGCAGGATCTGATCAGTGATAATCATCAACTGTGTATATATGGAATCTGAGTATGTCCAGATCCCACATATTCAGTCGACTCAGCGCTTAACACTTCAGATCCTTTGTTCCCCCTAAGACTAAGGTTCTCCCATACTTTAGGTTTTACCAGATCTGAAAATCCATGAAGGGTCCCTTGAGCAATAGACTCAGATATTATAAAACACGAAAGCTGTTCAACCTGCAATTTGTTAGCAAAGACTGATCAAGGCAGTTCTAAGAGACCAAGAATGTTTCTGAAATAAAAAACTTAGCGTCTGTTAGAGGCTTTGTGAAGATGTCAGCTACTTTCTGGTCAGTTTACACATACTCCAGCCGGACGTCCTTATTGAGTACATGATCTCTTATAAAGTGATGCCTGATGTCGATATGCTTTGTTCTAGAATGCAGCACTGGATTTTGAGTGATTGCGATGGCACTGGTGTTGTCACAGAAAATAGGCGTTTCAGAAGCATCAATGTTGTAATCCTTCAGCTAGTGTTGAATCCATAAGATCTGAGCACAGCAGATTCCAACTGCCAAGTACTCTGCTTCAGCTGTGGACGTTGCAATAGAGGTCTGCTTCTTACTGAACCAGGAAATCAATCGATCTCCTAAGAATTTGACAAGTACCACTCATGCTTCAACGATCAACTCTACATCCTGCGTAGTCTACATCACTGTAACCAATTAGTTGAAAGCTGGAGTCTTTGGGATACCAAAGGCCCACATTGGAAGTTCCTTTAAGATATTTTAAGATCCGCTTTACTACAATATAATGAGATTGCTTTGGCTCCGCTTGGAATCTAGCACACATACAGACAGCAAACATGATGTCTGGTCTGATAGCTGTTAAGTAAAGCAGATAGCCTATAATACCACGATATAGAGATACCTCAATGGAAGATCCAACTTCGTCTTTGTCTAGCTTGATTGAGGAGCTCATTGGGGTCGCTGCAGCTGAACAGTTGTCCATGCGAAATTTCTTCAGCAGTTCTTTCGTGCATTTTGATTGAATAATGAAGATTCCATTGTCAAGCTCTCTCACTTGAAGTACTAGAAAGAACGTCAGCTCTCCCATCATTATCATCTCAAATTTGTCCTGCATCAACTTGGAAAATTTCTGGCATAGTTTGGGGTTAGTTGACACAAATATAATATCTTTTACGTAAATCTGTACTAACAAGACATGATCAGATTTGACAAAATTTAAATAGTGTCTTATCAACAGTGCCTATTGTGATAGAAAATTAGACAGTGTATCATACCAAGCTCTGGGTGCTTGCTTCAACCCATATAGAGCTTAATCCAATTTGTAAATGTGATTTGGATATGTATGATTGACGAAGCTAGGATGTTGTGCAACATACACTTCCTCAGTTAGGATGCCATTAAGAAATGCACTCTTAACATCCATTTGAAAGACTTTGAAGTCTTTGTATGCAGCATATGCTATGAACATGCGAATGGCTTCTAGTCTAGCTACAGGTGCAAAAGTTTCATCAAAATCTATTCCTTCCATTTGTCTAAAACCTTTTTGCAACTATTCTAGCTTTGTTCCTTGTAACTACTCCATCTTCATTCAGTTTATTCCTAAAGACCCATTTAGTTCCTATTAGAAGGTCTAGGTACAAGTTGTCATACATTATTTCTCTTAAACTGTTTTAGTTCTTCTTGCATTGCATCTATCCAGCCTGGTTCAGCTAAGGCTTCATCTATCTGCTTTGGTTCTATATGCGAGATGAATGCTGAATCAAAATGATCATGCAATAGTTGGCCTCGTGTGCGAACAGGAGAATTAATGTTACCTATGACCTGCTCGGGTGGATGATTTCTATTCCATCGAAGATCAGATCCGATCGGATTTGCTCCCTGTTCATCTTTGATGTTTGGCTGGATGGTCTCATCTGGGTTGTCTGACACCAATTGATAAGATCCTTGTCCCAGATTTGAGCAAGATTGTGAGGATTGAGATTCGACAATTCGTGATTAATCGGGTAATCAAGATTTGGTTTGGGGTTAGTCGTGGGAGTTATGGATTTTCGAATTTCAGATTTTGAGAATTTTGTCGAATCTGGTTGGTGAGTTTCAGATTTGACATAGAACTGATCAGCTTTGAGTTGCTGGTTCCTATCGAATGAGATCTGAGTAGTCGATCTTGGCGCGAGGAGTGAGGCCTCGTCGTTTCGCAATTCCAGATGTCTCGTTAGTGGGAGAAATCTGTTCAGGAACATGATCAGATGTCAACGCGGGTCAACGGTGATGTTTAGTTTCAGGTCACGTGCGCTAATACAACAATTAGTCACAAAATATGCGGAAGCATATATGGGCTAAAAATTTTCGAATATGGGCCTGATCCAATATATCATTTCAAAATACATTCATACTTAAAATAGAGTTTAACTCAAAACTCAAACAGCAACAACACACGATCCCCAACATACAAAGGCACAGGACATCCCTGGCTCAATATAAATATAAATACAACTGGGACTCAAATCATAAAGGGGATCGACCAGCTGAAGCTCCACTCTGTCCAGCTTGGTTACATGAAGATCCTGCCAAGGCCAACACAAACCAAGGCAGCCCAAAACAGGGAAAATAAATTAGGTCAAACCTCAGTACGAAGAGCAAAATAAAAGCATAAATCATATCAAACACTGCAATATATCTATCGTGCAATACATGAAAGGGCTACCAAGAATCATCGGTAGGCAAATAGAATAGCACAACGACTCAGCTGTGCAAATCTCATCAATAATCATCCTCTTGTGATCTTCAGGTGCGACGACTCAGCCGACCATCACAAGGCAGTGTGGTATTCAGGCACAACGACTCAGCTGGCCACCACATCAAAATCAACGTTGGACCTTTCAGGCACGACGACTCAGCCGGTCGATCACAACATGCAAAGGAATTCAGTTTTCAAAAGAATCAGGCTCAATATGCATGCATGAATGCACACGAGACTCATTCTTAATCAATGCATCACATAACAAACGCACATAACAAATATGAGCACAATCACTCAGCAGTCGATACAAACACAGCAGTTAATACACAGCTGACTTATACTAATTAAATTGTTTGCCTACCAATACAGTCAGACCATCTGGACTATGAACTGTGCAAATGTGCTTTTGGAAGCTAACTGTGTAACCCTTGTCACACAGCTGACTTATACTAATTAAATTGTATCACAAATTCTCAACAACCAAAATATCAGATATGGAAATGTTACTGTGGGTAAGCTTACCCTTACCCGTAGTGTTACCATGTGAGTTATCGCCAAAAACAATTTTAGCTCCTTTGTGAGGTGTCACATCTGATAGTAGCTTTGGGTTTCCAGTCATGTGTCGTGTACAGCCGCTATCCAGTTCCAAATCGGATTACCCTTTCGGGACCCATACTTGAATTACCTTAATAGTTTTCACAATATGAAAGTCCATAAGGGTGTGTGCAGGAATATGGTGAGATCTGTTGCATTAAGTGCGTTGATTAGGTCCTCTCGTGTAAATTCAGTGTTGGAGAAATCAAATACCTTGTCATCTGAAGGTTGATTAGCCATTAGACAGTGAACTTCCTCATGTTCACTATCGCTTGATGAGGAGCTTCTTGATGAGAAATCGGAATCTGAATCTACCTAGTTTTTGTTGCTTTCTTCTGCAACAAGTACTTTTCTATCATTCTTTCGGTTGGGCCTTCTGTTAGATCTTGTCCTCATCCTTCTCTCTTTTGATCTTTCCTTGGATCTATCATCCTTCTTGTCATCCCTTTTAGGTCTGTCCTCTTTCTTTGGCCTGTTACAGTCTGCGGAAAAGTGACCTGGACGACCACAATTGTAACAATTCATATTAGTAGACAATTTTTCAGATTTGTTATAATTAAAAGAATGGTTTTGAGATCTTCTCAGGTAAATTCCAAACTTCTTGATGAAGAGGGACATGATGTTGTTGCTCAACTGATATGTAGATTTGCTTGGTGAGCACTGTTCTGATGTTGTTGCAGCTAGAGCTTTAGTTGGTTGAGATGTCGACGATCCTGCCTCAGATCTTGTTTTTAATTCAAAATCATACGCCTTCAGATTCACAAACAGATCATGAAGCTCCAATTTGTTTAGGTCCTTAGACTATCGCATAGCCATCGTCTTTACATCCCACTCCCTGGGCAGCGCTCGCATCACTTTAAGTGCCAACTCTCGGTTGCTGCATTCCTTGCCCAAACTTGTAAGCTCTATCACCACAGCGCTGAAGCGCTCATCGAACTTAGCCATGGTCTCTCCATCTTGCATCTTCATCGACTCATACTTCTGTTGTAACGACCAGATCTTTTAGAAGTCCACAATTAGAAAGTTATGAGATTTGAGGGATTACAATGCTATTTTATTTCAATCCTTGACTTGATTGAATTTCAGATATTGGCTTAAGCATTATTTAGCTTCCTTCGTTTAAAAGCTAAATTCCAGATTTCATGTTTTACGTGCGTTTAGATTTCATATCTTACGCCATGATTCAACTTTCATTCGATTATGGGTTGAAATTCTAATGTTATGAATGCAATTTCAACAGACGTTTAGTGACTTCTGCAAACCAAATGAATCCTTTGTTTTAACTAAAATGTCTCGGTTTACATATGCATCTTTTATTTTAAAAAAACAGAGCACGCTTCTTTCGGAATTTGGCATATTGATATAACGTATTTTCTTTCCTTAGACATTGTAAATCATATAAATAGGACATTAAGCTGCTTCATGCATCATTACTTTCAAATCAAATCATATTAAGCGGTGCTCTCTCTCAAGAAGCCGAACAAAAATACTTTCAAAGTGTTTTAAAGGAAACAGGCGGTGCGTTAGGAGTTGCTGGATTCTCTGTTGTTATTGTGTTAAAGATACCAGGAAAGTAAACTCTGTTTCTTGCTCACTCAATAGAAAGCATATATTCAATTCTGTTTTTATGATTATGTATGAGATTTTAAAGAAAGGAAGATGGCTTCGGCTGTTCTTCAAACACCAGAAAAGTTCATGCTCTGTTTTTATGAAAAAGTTGAGTTACTGTATTTTGATTCAAAGAAGATTTAGAAAAATGTTTTGATGATGTTATTCTAATGAATTCCTTAGGTTTTCAGTGATTCATTCATCGAAGTAGCTTACAAGTAGCTTATTCGATCTTTTCCAGAAGTTTCATAAGATATGTCGAAGTCTTTAGAGGAAGGTAACCTTCGTAGTTCATGGTTATCTACATGATAAGTATGAGAGCTGGTTCTTATACCACTGCTGATATTGCCTTGTCGAAAATATTCTAAGTATAAAATCAGCAGTTCCACTTCTTTCTTTTGAAAACCAGCAGATGCATATATTCAGCAGATGCATATTCAGCAGATGCATTGCTTTCGTGAATTCAGCAGATGCATTGCTTTCGTAAATTCAGCAGATGCATTGCTTTCGTAAATTCAGCAGATGCATTGCTTTCGTAAATTCAGCAGATGCATACTCAGCAGATGCATTTCTTTCATAAAATTCAGCAGACGCATTTCCTAATAAGTTTCCAGCAGTTGCGTTGTCTTCGTAACATTCATCATATGCACTGTTCACCAGCAGATGCATTCTATTTTGATATTTCAGCAGTTGCTTTATTGTTTTTAAGTACAGTTCATTGCGACTGGTTGTTAATATTTTCCTACGGTTGGTCGATATGTTAACGACGCCGTTTTGTTTAAAATAAGACCTTGCGACTGATTCTTGTCTTGCGACTGGTTTCTATTCGTTGCGACTGGTCCTGTGCATTTCAGCTGGTTACTGTTCATTCTTCATTTTCTTCAACAGATAACGATATTTCAGAATTTGATTTCTTACTCATTTACACTTCAATTCAAATGAATCTGTCGACTTATCTGATAGATTCAACTAGTATTTCTATTCAGTTTTCATCTTCGCAAGCTTTACAGAGAAATCCTTTACAGTTCCAGAACATCATTAATCAAGAGAAAACCAGTAATTCGAACAAAAGAAAGAAAACAGATTTATGAAAAAAAAAGAAGAGCAGAACAACATTTTAAGAAATGTTTTATGTTATGACAATGAAAAGGGTCCCCAGAGGAAAGGTGAGTGCGCGGCTGACGAACCATGTGCCCATTCAACCAGGAAGGATTAGGATTACAGGTCGACGGATCTGTATACCCCTTCAACCATGAGCTTTATGCTAAGAGACTGTTAACAGGAGTTTGATCAAACGAAATGGACCAAATGTTTAAATGGTTGTCATAATTTTCCAGAAAATGAATGAAGAGCACAAGTGTGATTTTAATCGCAGCTCTTAAGAATGTTTAAAGAAAATGCTTTCAGAATTTGATTATGTTTTATGCTTTCAGTTTCTATCATGTTTCACAGATATATATATTATTGCGCTTGTTCATTCCAAATCGTATTCAGACTTCAGTTATGTATTCAGCTTCCAGATCCAGTATCAGTTTCTATTGCATGATTTTGCTATTCCAGATTTTACCTGCTGAGCCTTTGGATCACTAGTTTTCATTGAGTGCAGGTAATCAGCAGTAAGAGCTGGAGAGAGATGAACAGAATGGAAGGGATGTGTTTATCGTGGACACCAGATTTCAGCGTTTCTTTCAGTTTCCAATAGTGTCCTTTTTGGTTACTTTGTATTGTACATAAACGTACGCTGTTATTTTGTATAATAACAGATTTCCATCCTAGTTATTTTGAAAAGATCTGTTCCAAACATCATTACAGGAAGATGTAAACGTTATATTTGAAATACCAGATTTCTACCTTTCCGCACCTTTATGTTTATTACATCAGATTTCCCAATTACGGTTGTGAATATTTAAATCGTTTGCAACTTTAGTTCCAGTATTTAGTAGCGACCAAGTATTTTGATGGTTGAGACTTTTATGTTCTTTCAATTGAACCCCAAATCTTATAGATATTCCTAAGAAAAGTGAGTGTTGTTACAGTTGGTATCAGAGCATGGTCCTTGAGATAAACACACTTCCAGTCAGAGAAGATCTCTCCAGCCTCTTCAAAATTTGTGAGTTTTAATTCATGTATTAGCATAAAGTAATCTCTCATATAGAATTGTGGTGGATTTGGACTACCCTTTTTTAGATATGTCAGGAAGAGGTAGAGGAAGAAGGAATTCTGCCGAAGGAGATAGTGAATCAGAAGGCATAACTCCAGTCCTTGCCAATACTCAACTCCTAGAGCGTTTAGTAGACCAGACCACTAATGGGAATGGTCATACCTCGAATAGAATGATTAGTAGGGAAGATCCCCAAGAGAAATTTAGGAGGCAGCGACCTCAAGAATTTTCTGGCACTACCGATCCCCTGGTGGCAGAAAGCTGGATAAAATCCATGGAGGTGATATGCGATTATCTTCATCTGACAGAACTAGAGAGACCCCGTTGTGCAATCTATATGTTGCGGGGTGACGCTATGATGTGGTGGGAAGGAGCCAAGTTAACTGTAGACTTGGAAATTCTCACATGGGAAGAGTTTAAGAGAGTCTTCTTCGAACAGTACTTCACTGTGGATGTTAGAGAACAATTACAGAGTGAATTCCTAACTCTGAAACAAGAAGGATTGACGATGCGGGATTACATTCGCAAGTTCGAGAGAGGATGTTACTTTGTTCCACTGATTGGGACAAATTCAGATGCCAAGCTTCGCCATTTTATCAATGGGTTGAAGCCCATGATTAAGCACGATGTTAGGTTGGCAGAACCTATAGATTATAGAGATGCTGTCAATAAAGCTCTTCGGGCAGAGCAAGATTGGAAGGCAATCGAAGATGAGAGACAGTTGAAGCGTCAAGCTTTTCAACAAAAAGATAGTGGGAACAACAAGAAGCCATACAACAATCAGCAAGGGTCGAAAGGAAAGGGACCAATTGCTGCTCAACCAATTTCTTCTGTTCCTAACAATGAAAATAAGCCTCCATGTCCTACTTGTAAGAAGAACCATAAGGGGCAGTGTTTGTTTGGGCAGAAGGTATGCTATACATGTGGCAAGCCAGGTCATATGTCCAGAGAGTGTCCTCAGAAACCGCAACAGCAACAACTCATCACAAGCAGAGCTTATGTGATGACCACAGAAGAAGCTCCAACAGACACCAATTTGGTGACGGGTAAATTTCCGTGGATAACATGTATACCGTAGCTTTGTTAGATTCTGGTGCAAATCATTCGTTTGACAGATAAATTCTCTAAGAAATTGCTTATTAAACCAGAAGAATTAGAAGTAGGATATTATGTTCAAGCTCCTACAGGAGAAAACATATTAACCAATCACGTGATTCGAAATGTAGAACTTAAGTTGCAGAGAAATATTGTCTATGTAGATTTGATAGTATTACCCATGCTTGAATTTGACTTTATTTTGGGATTAGAGTGGTTGACTAAGTATGAAGCTATTATAGACTTTAAGCAGAGATCTGTTTTTATTAAGAAACCCGATGGAAATTCATTTTCATTCAAGGCTGGTAAATGTGTGAATGTCCTTAAGATTATATCAGCGTTGAAATCCTAGAAATGTTCGAAAAACGGAGGTCAGGGATTTCTAGTAAATGCAATATCCTTAGAATCCGAAGAGAAAAGTAAGTTGGAAGATGTTCACGTTGTAAGAGAATTTCCAGACGTCTTTCCAACAGATGTCTCCAAAACAGCTTTAAGAACAAGATACGGCCATTTTGAATTTTTAGTTATGCCCTTTGGATTAACGAATGCGCCGTCGGTGTTTATGGACTTAATGAATCGAGTATTTCAACCTTACTTAGATAGATTTGTAATCGTATTTATAGATGACATTTTGACTTACTCGAAGAACAGAGAAGAACACGAAGAACACCTTAGAGAGATTTTGCATATTTTACGAAATAAACAATTATTTGCTAAGTTTAGTAAATGTGAGTTCTGGATTGTCAAAGTAGTATTCTTGGGTCTTATCATTTCGAAGAAGGGAATAGAAGTAGATTCTTCAAAGGTAGAATCTGTTCGAGATTGGCCTGTACCTAAGAACGTTAAGTATGATTGGAATCCTGAGTGCCAATCCAGCTTTGAGAAATTAAAACATGTGTTAGTTGAAGCCCTGTTTTAATGCTCCCAACAGAGAAAGGGAATGTTATAATTTATACGGATGCATCTAAGACAGGACTAGGAGCTGTTTAAATGCAAGAAAGAAAAGTGATTTCTTACGCTTCTAGGCGATTGAAGATTCACGAAAAGAATTATCCTACGCATGACCTTGAATTAGCAGCAGTAGTTTTCGCTTTAAAGATCTGGAGACACTATCTTTGCGGCGAGAAATGCGAAATTTTTACAGACCATAAGAGCCTTAAGTATTTCTTTACGCAGAAAGAATTAAACATGAGACAGAGAAGATGGCTTGAATTAATTAAGGATTTCGATTGTGTAATTAGTTATCATCCAGGAAAAGCGAACGTTGTAGCAGATGTATTGTTTCGTAGAATCGATGGGTACTGTTTACCAGCAGTTGTATTCCATTATAGATTCCAGCAGCTGCATGCCTTGATAAAATATCAGCAGTTATATTGTTCTTATCAGCTGGAATTACTCGTTTACTTGGGTAAGAGCTGGTAACGTCATTCATTAGTTGCGTTGACATTTGGTTGACCAGCAGAGATCTGTTTTATTTCTTCTTCAAAATGGTTCAGCTTTCTACTGTTCAGGAAAAACAGATTTCATCCTTTACTCCTTCAATACTTCTTCGATTGAAATAGAAAGTATATTTTCAGATTCCTTATTCAATTTCAAATCATTTAGAAAGGGAAGCAACGTGGGAAGTGGAATCTGATATGCAGAAAAGTTACCCAGATTTCTTCAAGAAAGTGAATTTCGGGGACGAAATTCTTTTAAGGGGGGTAGATTGTAACGACCAGATCTTTTAGAAGTCCACAATTAGAAAGTTATGAGATTTGAGGGATTACAATGCTATTTTATTGCAATCCTTGACTTGATTGAATTTCAGATATTGGCTTAAGCATTATTTAGCTTCCTTCGTTTAAAAGCTAAATTCCAGATTTCATGTTTTACGTGCGTTTAGATTTCATATCTTACGCCATGATTCAACTTTCATTCGATTATGGATTGAAAATTCTAATGTTATGAATGCAATTTCAACAGACGTGTAGTGACTTCTGCAAAACAAATGAATCCTTTGTTTTAACTAAAATGTCTCGGTTTACATATGCATCTTTTATTTTAAAAAAACAGAGCACGCTTCTTTCGGAATTTGGCATATTGATATAACGTATTTTCTTTCCTTAGACATTGTAAATCATATAAATAGGACATTAAGCTACTTCATGCATCATTACTTTCAATTCAAATCATATTAAGCGGTGCTCTCTCTCAAGAAGCCGAACAAAAATACTTTCAAAGTGTTTTAAAGGAAACAGGCGGTGCGTTAGGAGTTGCTGGATTCTCTGTTGTTATTGTGTTAAAGATACCAGGCAAGTAAACTCTGTTTCTTGCTAACTCAATAGAAAGCATATATTCAATTCTGTTTTTATGATTATGTACGAGATTTTAAAGAAAGGAAGATGGCTTCGGCTGTTCTTCAAAAACCAGAAAAGTTCATGCTCTGTTTTTATGAAGAAGTTGAGTTACTGTATTTTGATTCAAAGAAGATTTAGAAAAATGTTTTGATGATGTTCTTCTAATGAATTCCGGAGGTTTTCAGTGATTCATTCATCGAAGTAGCTTACAAGTAACTTATTCGATCTTTTCCAGAAGTTTCATAAGATATGTCGAAGTCTTTAGAGGAAGGTAACCTTCGTAGTTCATGGTTATCTACATGATAAGTATGAGAGCTGGTTCTTATACCACTGCTGATATTGCCTTGTCGAAAATATTCTAAGTATAAAATCAGCAGTTGCACTTCTTTCTTTTGAAAACCAGCAGATGCATATATTCAGCAGATGCATATTCAGCAGATGCATTGCTTTCGTAAATTCAGCAGATGCGTTGCTTTCGTAAATTCAGCAGATGCATTGCTTTCGTAAATTCAGCAGATGCATTGCTTTTGTAAATTCAGCAGATGCATACTCAGCAGATGCATTGCTTTCATAAAATTCAGCAGACGCATTTCCTAATAAGTTTCCAGCAGTTGCGTTGTCTTCGTAACATTCAGCATATGCACTGTTCACCAGCAGTTGCATTCTATTTTGATATTTCAGCAGTTGCTTTATTGTTTTTAAGTACAGTTCATTGCGACTGGTTGTTAATATTTTCCTGTGGCTGGTCGATATGTTAACGACGCCGTTTTGTTTAAAATAAGACCTTGCGACTGATTCTTGTCTTGCGACTGGTTTCTATCTATTTTGATATTTCAGCAGTTGCTTTATTGTTTTTAAGTACAGTTCATTGCGACTGGTTGTTAATATTTTCCTGTGGCTGGTCGATATGTTAACGACGCCGTTTTGTTTAAAATAAGACCTTGCGACTGATTCTTGTCTTGCGACTGGTTTCTATTCGTTGCGACTGGTACTGTGCATTTCAGCTGGTTACTGTTCATTCTTCGTTTTCTTCAACAGATAACGATATTTCAGAATTTGATTTCTTACTCATTTACACTTCAATTCAAATGAATCTGTCGACTTATCTGATAGATTCAACTAGTATTTTTATTCAGTTTTCATCTTCGCAAGCTTTATAGAGAAATCCTTTACAGTTCCAGAACATCATTAATCAAGAGAAAACCAGTAATTCGAACAAAAGAAAGAAAACAGATTTATGAAAGAAAAGAAAGAGCAGAACAACGTTTTAAGAAATGTTTTAAGTTATGACAATGAAAAGGGTCCCCAGAGGAAAGGTGAGTGCGCGGCTGACGAACCGTGTGCCCTTTCAACCAGGAAGGATTAGGATTACAGGTCGACGGATCTGTATACCCCTTCAACCATGAGCTTTATGCTAAGAGACTGTTAACAGGAGTTTGATCAAACGAAATGGACCAAATGTTTAAATGGTTGTCATAATTTTCCAGAAAATGAATGAAGAGCACAAGTGTGATTTTAATCGCAGCTTTTAAGAATGTTTAAAGAAAATGCTTTCAGAATTTGATTATGTTTTATTCTTTCAGTTTCTATCATGTTTCTCAGATATATATATTATTGCGCTTGTTCATTCCAAAGCGTATTCAGACTTCAGTTATGTTGTGACGCCCGAACCCAACGGGGCCACGAGAATTGGGTTAAATCAAAATTTTCGAATAAAAGAAGGGCTAAATGATAATTCGCTATAGGCTGTATTTCCTATAACTTGAAAGGAACAAAACAAACGACAAGCTCAAGGATCAGCAGGTACTTAAGTTGCGCGCTAACTACTAAACACATTTGCGGAAAAACAGTTTGTATTGAAACTTCTACAGCTGAGACACGGAAACGTAGCCTTGGATAACACAACACCCATCTGCTGGTTTCAAGTTTCACCTGCTGTTCGTCTTCAGCTGTCGTACCTGCACCATTTTTAAAGCTAGTGAGCCTAAAGGCTCAGAAATTAAATCTATACATAATCAATTTCATTTAACGCAGGCAGACAACTGTACATTCATAAACATTTCATAAACAATTCGTTCATAATCTTAGAGACAGGGGATAATAGCCCAACTCTAACATCAATTTCTTTTCCTTAGACTATGGCATATAAGCTCCTCATGGTCCGTTATGCACTTTGATCAAAATGACTCCCGATATCAGTTTTTAGCATATAGCTCGTTATGAAAGGGCAGTCGACATCACGACAACTGCTCACCCTTCTCATTGGTGACCGTCAACTATCTATGCCATAATCTTAAAATAAACTTTGATCCATTACATTCTTTCGTAAAACCTTTCTGTAACACATCGGGTTCCATTATTTTAAACATTTGCTTCCCATTTTAAAACTTTACTGAGTATCAAATTCGACTTCGGAAACATATCATTGAAATGAAACTGGTGAGAGGAAAACCAGTCGCAAGAAAAAGGAACAGCACTTATGAAACCTCTACTGCTTACAACTACCGCTAATTGAACCAGCTGGAATAAACAAAACCAGCTGCAAGACTTGTTTAAAAACAATCGTATTTAAATGAAACGATGTCGTTGGAGAAATCAGCAGATGGAATAACAAGACTACCTGCTGATCTTTCTATGACTTAAAGGAACGACGTCGTTAGCGCATCAATCAGTCGTAAGGAAAAGCACTAACACGATTATATAAATGAATAGTACCAGTCGCAAGAATAATACCTGCTGAATTAAACAGTACTTAGAGACAAATAAAGCAACCGCTGAACTATCACAATGGAATGCACCTGCTGGTAAACAGTGCATATGCTGATTTTATGAAAACAACGCAACTGCTGAATTTTAACAAAATAAATGCAGCTGCTGATTTGACTCTAACAATGCAGCTGCTGATTCCTAACAAAGAATCGCAACTGCTGACTTTAACAAAGAAAGATGCATCTGCTGATGAACAGTGCATCTGCTGAAAATTTACGAAAGACACTTGCAATATCAAAACAATAATCGCGCTACCAGCCATTGCCTATTAAACCAGACTTTATACTGATTCAACCAGCAACTACTGATTACACAATCATCAAACTCCGACATTACAGCAACAAGGAAAAACATTCGTAACATGACAATACAGCTGCTGAATCTTAACAAGTAGATACAGCTGCTGAAACATACTCGACATTCATAATATCAAAACAACAACTATGCTATCAGCCGTTGCCTATCAAATCATACTTACAATGATTCAACCAACAACTACCGATTACATAGTTATCAAATTCTAATATTACAGCTACTGCGAAAAGAACATTCATGACCTTTCTGGAAATCGATTCAAATCCTCAGTTCATTTAAAACTTCATAAACTTTCTGGAAATCATACTGGAAGCATCATAAACATCAAAACATCATTTTCGAACCCATCTTCCTTTCCTTTTTCATGTCTAAATCATTTCAAACATGAACTTTAAACATACAAGCAAGCGGATCCATAAGAACAACAATATAAGCTTTAAATGGTGTAGCAAAGGATCAGCTTTTACTTGCCTTAATCAAAGCTTTGCGTCAACAGCTATTTCCTGCAGAAATTCTCCCTTTGAGCAACACACGAACTATTTTGGAAATTCTTTGAAGAACACTTTAAAACTTTTCTTTGCAATTGATGAAAATCTTACTTTGAAAACAGGTTTTTATATGAAAGGGATTAGTGGCAAGCTACTTGAGAAATCAAGCATGACACACCTCTAAAATTTAGTAAAAATTCCCTTCATATCATTTTAATTTGTAAAACACCAAACCTTCTTCTAAAGAAAGCATTTCACCTCCTTAAAACATTTTCCAATCAATTTAAAATCCAGCTCGTGCATCGCTCATTGGAGTTGCCTGCTGGTACCAGCCGCAGCGCATCCTACTTGCTGACATAAATAAATCAGCAGATACATAACTTTTAAAATTGCCTATTTGGCCCATGAAATCAATAAAATGCATAAATGTGGTCCTATGGATTTTGGGGCGTTACAACTCTACCCTCCTTATTGAAATTTCGTCCTCGAAATTTACGTACCAAATAAATACGGGTAAAGACTTAGCATATCAGCTTCTGTTTTCCACGTTGCTTCTCGCTCCGACTGGTTAGACCATTGTATCTTAACCATAGGAATGCTACGGTTTCTTAATCTTCTAACTTCTCGGAGGAGAATTCTTTCTGGTCGCTCTTCATAACTTAAATCTGGTGCTAACTAGATTGGTTCTTGACTCAGCACGTGCAAAGGGTGGGGAATATATTTCCTCAAAGCTGATACATGAAAAACATTGTGTACTGCTGACATTTGTGGAGGCAGCGCTAGTCGATAGGCAAGCGTTCCTACCTTCTCTAAAATCTCGTATGGTCCAATATACCTTGGACTCAATTTCCCTTTCTTTCCAAAACGCATAACTCCTTTCATTGGAGCTATTCTCAAAAATACTCGATCACCTATTTCAAAATTCAGCTCCCTTCTTCGATTATCTGCGTAACTCTTCTGCCGACTTTGAGCTGTTTTCATTCTTTCTCTTATTCTTCTAACAGCTACTGCTGTTTGCTCCACAACAACTGGTCCCAAACCAGCTCTTTCACCAACTTCATCCCAGTGAAGTGGTGTTCTACACTTCCTGCCATACAAAGCTTCATATGGAGCCATTTGAATTGAAGCTTGGAAACTGTTATTGTAGGCAAACTCTACCAGTGGCAAACTCACATCCCATCCTGTTGAAAAATCCACAATACATGCTCTGAGCAAATCTTCTAAAATTTGAATCACCCTTTCCGATTGTCCATCAGTTTGAGGGTGAAAAGCAGTGCTGAACGTCAATTTTGTACCCATAGCCTTGTGTAGACTTTTCCAAAATGCTGATGTGAACTTGGGACCTCTATCTGATACAATGGAATTTGGAACACCATGTAGCCTCACTATTTCTTTTACATACAATTCAGCATACCTGCTCACCTCGTATGTTGTTTTAACTGGTAAGAAATGAGCAGACTTAGTGAGCCTATCAATTATAACCCAAATGGAGTTATATCCTTGTACTGTTCTTGGTAAACCAGTTACAAAATCCATCGCTACACATTCCCACTTCCATTCTGGAATCGGCAGTGATTTCAACAATCCTGCTGGTCGCTGGTGTTCAGCCTTCACCAGCTGACACGTCAAACATTCAGCTACAAATCTACCAACATCTCTCTTCATTCCCGGCCACCAATACAACTGCTGGAGGTCCTTGTACATTTTCGTACTTCCTGGATGTACTGAATATGGAGCTGTATGATCTTCTTTCAAAAGTTCAGCTCTTAAATCATCTACTTGAGGTACCCATATTCTACCCAAGTACCTAACAATCCCATCTTCTGAAAAATAGAGATTGCTGGCTCTTTCTTTATCCTGCTGGACCCATTTCTTCAACTACTGATCCTGCTGCTGACCCTCTCGAATTTGGTTTAACAAATTTGATCTTACGGAGAGGTCCGCTAACATCATGGCACTGCTGCTGCTGGACACTATTTCGATCCCAAATCTCTCAATTTCATTCGCCAACGGCTGCTGGACAGTCAATTGCGCTAATCCTGCTGATTTCCTGGTGAGGGCATCAGCTACCACGTTTGCTTTTCCTGGGTGATAACTGATAGTGCAATCATAATCCTTAACCAGCTCTAACCATCGCCTCTGCCTCATATTCAATTCTTTCTGGGTAAAGAAGTACTTCAAACTCTTGTGATCTGTAAAGATCTCACACTTCTCCCCATAGAGGTAATGCCTCCATATCTTAAGGGCAAAGACAACAGCTGCTAGTTCTAAGTCATGAGTTGGGTAATTCTTCTCATGGTCTTTCAGCTGCCTAGATGCGTACGAAATAACTTTATGATCCTGCATCAACACAGCTCATAGTCCCAACTTAGACGCATCAGTGTATATTACAAATTTCCCTCATCAGTTGGCATCGTTAAAACAGGGGCTTCAATCAGCGCTTGCTTCAATTTATCAAAACTGCTTTGACACTCTTCTGTCCAGTTATACTTCACTTGCTTCCTTGTAAGCGTAGTCAGAGGAACAGCAATCTTTGAGAATCCTTGGATAAATCGCCTATAATATCCAGCTAAACCCAAGAAACTCCTTATCTCTGCCACATTCTTTGGTGCTGGCCAGTCGTGAACCGCTTCAACTTTAGCAGGGTCGACTTCTATACCATCCTTAGAGATTATATGGCCTAAGAACGATACTTTCTCCATCCAGAAATCACATTTGCTGAATTTAGCAAACAACTGTTTATCTTTCAAAATCTGGAGCACGATTCTTAAATGTTGAACATGCTCCTGCTGAGTCTTAGAATAGACTAAGATATCATCGATAAATACAACTACAAACTGGTCTAAGTATGGTTGAAAGACCCTATTCATTAAGTCCATGAATGCTGATGGAGCATTTGTAAGTCCAAAGGGCATAACCAAAAATTCGTAATGGCCATACCTAGTTCTAAAGGCTGTCTTATATACATCAGCTGCCTTAATCTTCAGTTGGTGATATCCAGACCTCAAGTCGATCTTAGAAAATACTACTGACCCTCTTAACTGGTCGAAAAGATCTTCTATCCTAGGTAATGGATACTTATTCTTAATCGTCAATTTATTTAACTCGCGATAATCTATACACAATCTCATACTCCCATCCTTTTTCTTAACAAACAAAACAGGGGCTCCCCATGGCGAAGTACTTGGTCTAATAAATCCTTTCTCCAACAGGTCTTGTATCTGTTCTTTCAATTCTTTCATCTCTGTTGGAGCTAGCTGATATGGTGGTCTAGATACTGGAGCAGCTCCTGGGATTAGATCAATGGAAAACTTCAACTCCCTGTCTGGTGGCAATCCTTTAATGTCTTCTGGAAAAACCTCAGGGAATTCATTTGCTACTTCTACAATTGACAGTTGGGGTCTAACAGTCGCTGTTAAGGAGGATATAATTGAAGGGATTTTATTAACTTGTTTGGACAAAAACTGGAATGGCTCTTTTCCTGGTGGGTTGACAGCTACCGCTCTTAGTTTGAAGTCAATTACTACCCCATACTTAGTTAGCCAATCTATTCCCAAAATTAAATCAAATTCTGGCATTGGTAACACAATTAAATCAGCAGTAATCTTATGCCCTTGAAGTTTAAGTTCTAAACTTCTAAACAGTTCGTGCGATACCAGCTTTTCCCCTGACGGTACCGACACACAATAACCTATCATTACTTGCTCCGGCTGGATTGACAATTTCTTAACAAATTCAGCAGAAATAAACGAATGCGTAGCTCCTGAGTTTAACAAAGCTAGAGAAGGAAATCCAGCTATTGAAATTTCACCTGTGACCACTGTTGAGTCTGGAGGAGCTTGATCAGCTGTCATGACAAAGGCTCTGCTGGTCACCAGCTGCTTGGATTTTGGACAATTCCTCATAATATGTCCAGGCACTCCACATTTATAGCAGACGTTTTGTCCAAGTCTGCATTGCCCCAAATGGTGCTTATGGCATTTAGGACATTCTTTCATATCATTACCAGCAGGAACAGAGCTTATAGGTTGAATTTGTAGAGGCTTTTGCTCCTGAGGCCTCTGCTGGTTCTTTTTTTGTTTCTTAAATGGTCTCGGGTCCTTTTGCTGAAAGGCTTGTCTCTTTTGCTGCCTCTCTTCATAAAGATCTTTCCAATCTATTTCAATTTGCAGGGCTCTATCCACTGCTTCCCTATAAATTATTGGCACTGACAGCCTAACATTCATTTTAAACATAGGCTTCAACCCTTCCACGAAGTGACTCAATTTCTCTTCTGGGTCACTCCCTATTAATGGCACGAAATAGCACCCTCTCTCAAACTTCCGCACATACTCCTGTATGGTTAAACTCCCTTGTTTGAGGGTCAAGAATTCCCTCTTCAATTCAGATCTCTTTCCCGCTGTGAAGTATTGCTCATAGAATACTCGCTTGAAATCTGCCCAGGTGAGATTCAGCAGATCCACTGACATCTTGACTCCTTCCCACCAAATCATTGCATCTTCCCTTAGCATGTAGATAGCGCACCTTAGCCTATCTATATCAGACAATTGTAGGTACTCGAAAATAACCTCCATAGATTTAATCCAACTCTCAGCAATTAGTGGATCAGTAGTTCCACTAAATTCCTTAGGCTTCTGGCGCCTAAATTTCTCTTGGGAGTCATCGTTACTTGGTCCCCTGCTGCTGGAAGATTGGCCATTACCTCTGTTGTTATTTTGCTCTACCAGCATTCTTAACAATTGAGTGATGTTAGCATTGTTATCACTCTCAGTTTCTTCTAGAGGAATACTGCTTCTAGTTCTTCCTCGTCCTCTTCCTGACATTCTATCTTCTATAGCTCATAATCCACCACATGCATAAATCAGAACATGCTAAATAATTTAAAGACAATGCTCTGAAAATAAACTCACAACTTAGAAGAACAGACGATGAACATTGATCCAGCTGATGGTGCGTGTGTTTATCTCAGGAACGTTGCTCTGATACCATGTTGTGACGCCCGAACCCAACGGGGCCACGAGAATTGGGTTAAATCAAAATTTTCGAATAAAAGAAGGGCTAAATGATAATTCGCTATAGGCTGTATTTCCTATAACTTGAAAGGAACAAAACAAATGACAAGCTCAAGGATCAGCAGGTACTTAAGTTGCGCGCTAACTACTAAACACATTTGCGGAAAAACAGTTTGTATTGATAATTGCAATTGCGATTTACAACAGCTGATATTCTAAGTAAATATACAACCGTTGCTACTGATCTAATAAAGTACAAATTAATCAAAACGCTACAGTTGAGACACGGAAAACGTAGGCCTGATAAACAAAACACCCAGCTGCTGGTTTCAAGTTTCACCTGCTGTTCGTTCTTCAGCTGTCGTACCTGCACCATTTTAAAAGCTAGTGAGCCTAAAGGCTCAGCAAGTAAAATCTGTACATAATCAATTTCATTTAACGCAGGCAGACAACTGTACATTCATAAACATTTCATAAACAATTCGTTCATAATCATAGAGACAGGGGATAATAGCCCAGCTCTAACATCAATTTCTTTTCCTTAGACTATGGCATATAAGCTCCTCATGGTCCGTTATGCACTTTGATCAAAATGACTCCCGATATCAGTTTTTAGCATATAGCTCGTTATGAAAGGGCAGTCGACATCTAGACAATTGCTCACCCTTCTCATTGGTGACCGTCAACTATCTATGCCATAATCTTAAAATAAACTTTGATCCATTACATTCTTTCGTAAAAACTTTCTGTAACACATCGGGTTCCATTATTTTAAAAATTTTCTTCCCATTTTAAAACTTTACTGAGTATCGAATTCGACTTCGGAAACATATCGTTGAAATGAAACTGGTGAGAGGAAAACCAGTCGCAAGAAAAAGGAACAGCACTTATGAAACCTCTGCTGCTTACAACTACCGCTAATTGAACCAGCTGGAATAAACAAAACCAGCTGCAAGACTTGTTTTAAAAACAATCGTATTTAAATAAAACAATGTCGTTGGAGAAATCAGCAGATGGAATAACAAGACTACCTGCTGATCTTTCTATGACTTAAAGGAACGACGTCGTTAGCGCATCAATCAGTCGTAAGGAAAAGCGCTAACACGATTATATAAATGAATAGTACCAGTCGCAAGACTAATACCTGCTGAATTAAACAGTACTTAGAGACAAATAAAGCAACCGCTGAACTATCACAATGGAATGCACCTGCTGGTAAACAGTGCATATGCTGATTTTATGAAAACAACGCAACTGCTGAATTTTAACAAAAGAAATGCAGCTGCTGATTTGACTCTAACAATGCAGCTGCTGATTCCTAACAAAGAATCTCAACTGCTGACTTTAACAAAGAAAGATGCATCTGCTGATGAACAGTGCATCTGCTGAAAATTTACGAAAGACACTTGCAATATCAAAACAATAATCGCGCTACCAGCCATTGCCTATTAAACCAGACTTTATACTGATTCAACCAGAAACTACTGATTACACAATCATCAAACTCCGACATTACAGCAACAAGGAAAAACATTCGTAACATGACAATACAGCTGCTGAATCTTAACAAGTAGATATAACTGCTGAAACATACTCGACATTCATAATATCAAAACAACAACTATGCTATCAGCCGTTGCCTATCAAATCATACTTACAATGATTCAACCAACAACTACCGATTACATAGTTATCAAATTCTAATATTACAGCTACTGCGAAAAGAACATTCATGACCTTTCTGGAAATCGATTCAAATCCTCAGTACATTTAAAACTTCATAAACTTTCTGGAAATCATACTGGAATAATCATAAACATGAAAACATCATTTTCGAACCCATATTCCTTTCCTTTTTCATGTCTAAATCATTTCAAACATGAACTTTAAACATACAAGCAAGCGGATCCATAAGAACAACAATATAAGCTTTAAATGGTGTAGCAAAGGATCAGCTTTTACTTTCCTTAATCAAAGCTTTGCGTCAACAGCTATTTCCTGCAGAACTTCTCCCTTTGAGCAACGCACGAACTCTTTTGGAAATTCTTTGAAGAACACTTTAAAACTTTTCTTTGCAATTGATGAAAATCTTACTTTGAAAACAGGTTTTTATCTGAAAGGGATTAGTGGCAAGCTACTTGAGAAATCAAGCATGACACACCTCTAAAATTTAGTAAAAATTCCCTTCATATCATTTTAATTTGTAAAACACCAAACCTTCTTCTAAAGAAAGCATTTCACCTCCTTAAAACATTTTCCAATCAATTTAAAATCCAGCTCGTGCATCGCTCATTGGAGTTGCCTGCTGGTACCAGCCGCAGCGCATCCTACTTGCTGACATAAATAAATCAGCAGATACATAACTTTTAAAATTGCCTATTTGGCCCATGAAATCAATAAAATGCATAAATGTGGTCCTATGGATTTTGGGGCGTTACATATGTATTCAGCTTCCAGATCCAATATCAGTTTCTATTGCATGATTTTGCTATTCCAGATTTTACCTGCTGAGCCTTTGGCTCACTAGTTTTCATTGAGTGCAGGTAATCAGCAGTAAGAGCTGGAGGGAGATGAACAGAATGGAAGGGATGTGTTTATCGTGGACACCAGATTTCAGCGTTTCTTTCTGTTTCCAATAGTGTCCTTTTTGGTTACTTTGTATTGTACATAAACCTACGCTGTTATTTTGTATCATAACAGATTTCCAGCCTAGTTATTTTGAAAAGATCTGTTCCAAACTTCATTACAGGAAGATGTAAACGTTATATTTGAAATACCAGATTTCTACCTTTCCGCACCTTTATGTTTATTACATCAGATTTCCCAATTACGGTTGTGAATATTTAAATCGTTTGCAACTTTAGTTCCAGTATTTAGTAGCGACCAAGTATTTTGATGGTTGAGACTTTTATGTTCTTTCAATTGAACCCCAAATCTTATAGATATTCCTAAGAAAACTGAGGGTCGTTACATCTGTTGTGCAACAGTAAGCTTATTTTCCTTGGTCTCATCATTTCCCTCGCAGATTTGAATCAAATTATCCCATATCTCCTTGGCAGTGGCACATGTTTTGATCTTGCTGAACATATTCTTGTCCAGCGTCTTGTAAATAATGTCCTTAGCCACATTGTCTAGATTTTCCTTTTTCTTGTCCTCAGTTGTGTATTCATGTCGGTTATTTTCACCCCACTGAGGTGCTCCTTCAGTTATAGCTATTGCAGTGTTGGCTTTCAAGATCTTCATGGGACCATTCGTGATGACATACCACATGTCATCATCTTGCGCGGCCAAGTGCGCTTGCATTCTGATCTTCCAATCATCATAGTCCTCCTTCTAAAACATGGGAATCTTGTTATGTGAGGTAGACATTTTTAAATATATATAAAGCGCAAAATAAAAACTTTTCAATAACTGAGATAGCGCAGGCTCTGATACCAATTGATAGGATGAATATGGATCGAAAACAGCCTTAGGATTTCAGAAGGGGGGTGGTTATATTTTTATTTTTCGAAACCTTAAAAATGATTTTATAAGCACCCCGCTTGACACAGATCCGAGTTACCAGATCTGAGGTATCTCAGTCCCCAAATCTGATTTCTCGACTAACAAATAATCTGCGGAAATAATTCGGTCGATCAGTGAACAGTATAAATATAAATGCGATGCAGTAAAGTAAAAGTGCAAGGTTCAGAGTTTGTTTATGGAGGTTCGGATCTGAAGATCCTACGTCTCCCCTTCTTCCTTTGTAGGAAGGTTCCACTAGAAGAATTTGATGCACACAGCTTCTGTCTACACCGAGTCACTGAGCCTTGCTCCAAGTGAACTCCTAGCAACTCCAATATACGCAGATACTGTCAGGCCTCATGCTCACATCATAGACAAAACATACAAACACGCGCGGAAGCTACTAAAAAGCGGGTAAAATTTTTTCTTTTGGCCTGACGGTTTAAAAAAATATAATACGACAATACTTAAAGTAATCACAGTTTACGAAATCAACCAACAAAGGCTACCAGCCCACGACACACAGCACAGAAAATGGCATCTATCAAGAACTTGGCAACAACCACAACTGCGTACAACATAATACAACAAGAGCACAGGGCATCCCCTGGCTAACTACCGATACATAAATATATGCTATACGCTACTGGGATACTCTAACCACCTCCTGGGACACCTCCAGCCGAGTAAGCTCCACGACCAGCTGGATAACCTGAACAACAAAACAGGCAAGGAAAATAAACCAAGCCCCAAAGGGACATGGGGTCAAACCCCAGTACGGAGAGCAACTGAAACAGCATAAGGTAAAATGCAGATGCTATGCATGAGACACCGGATAACAGCTGAAGGCTACAACTGAAAACGAAGCCAAGGAACTAAAACATAGCTCCATAGAATCTGCAACAAACGGTGGCCACAGGGTGTGTTCAAAGTGTGGTAATGAGCCACTCCCCTTGACACTACACCCGAATACCAGATGCATCAAACAACTCAACCTGTCGTTGCACAACTCATGAACTGTGGTAGTTAACCACTCGGCGCATGAGGGCTAACAATCCTAGCAGGGAGATGAGAGTGCGGTATCGCCGTTCGCCCTCGCATCCTGGTAAGAAACAACAGCACAATACAACGAGATACAAAGCAAGGGATCCAAAAATGCATGTGAATAAATGCGTGTATGCACATAACAGCAAGTAGCTAGCATAACACAAATGCACAGCAAGCAATACACCACAATATTCACGGTAATCCCAACCCGAGATGCAAACCAGCTCTCACATTAAATCCCACGCTAATCCAAGCTGGATTTCAAGCTCAAGGTCCGTACCTTGATTCTGTGCAACGAATACCACAATAAGAGTCCCGAGAATTCCGGTTTAGACCTGCTAAACACACAACACACAAAACATAAATCTCACAGGACACAGTCACAGAACTCACCGTTGGGAGGTATACACTCAAACCAGCTATCAATCTCAACAACTCAATAGGAAGCTCAATAACAAATCTCTAAGGTAAGATCTCATCTCTAAATCGAAGGGCTACCTGCACAGCAAACACATGGCCAAAGGAAGCACTTCGCGATCTTACTTCCAACTAACAACAGCTCCCAAGAGTGGTATAGAATGAAAGAGCTTCATGAGAGGTGTCCAACGCTAAACGTCCAAAATGGCGGCCGGAAACGACGGGAATTCTCCGGAGAAACTCACGATGAACAGTGTTCTAGGGTTTGAAACGAAGAACAACGATCGCGGGAAAAATATCGCTAAGTATGGAATCTGATAATCCAGTCGAAGACCAAGTCTTCTAATATATATGCACTTCACACCAACTGACAGCAGCAAGAGCGGGTTCCACCGACAAAACCAGTCAACAACACTAAAAACACAACCAGAAGTCGCAAGACAAACCAGTAGCTGAAACCCACAAACAACGCTAAGCAAAACGGCATCGCATCAACTTAAACATACGACGTCGCATAGTACACGTCATCATTGCTGTCAACAGCTGATCAACCAAACCAGCAGCTGGATAAAACAATGCAACAGATCCCTCAACAATAATTGTCTAACGTGATCAGCATCTGATTCCCAAAACGCTGCGTTTCAACTAAATAAAACGGCGTCGTAAAGAACCCAACAGCTGATCACTACTAAAGGCAAACGCACCAACAACTGGGTTCCTCACGTTAAACCAAAACGACGACGTCGCTGTTCCACGCTACAGGAATTTTGACCCACGTTTACATCTGCTGATCAACAAAACACGCTAACTAACCAACATCTGAAATCCACGTAAGCGCTACTGCTGATCCTTAACCAAAACACAAAGTCTGATATAATAAATGCATTCATCAGATTTCTACTGTTCACTAGGTCAAAACGACGACGTTTGCAATCTATACAAAACCAACAATTAATCTCTTATTAAATTTCAGGTCTCACAGATACAACTGCTGAAATACAAATAACTTGATTTTTCGAACTGCTTCACACAGCATGTTTGTTACAGACTCAAAAACTGATATTTCAATGAAATACGATACTATTGAGCACGTAAATCTTCTGGTTCTTATAACAACAAGAACTGTTATAAAAGTAAACCAGAAGATATCTAGAAGATTGAAACTGTGAAGGTTTGAGCTTTTTTTGTTCTTCGAAATTTTATACTGGACTTAGAGTATTTTTGTAATGAAAGGTTCCAGTGAATATTTGAGAGCTTTTTGAATCAGCAGATAGACTGTAAAAACACGAGAGACGCAGAGAGCTTCTATGTTTGAAATCTTCAGCTATTTATACTTGTCGTCCCCAACGGTCAATAAATGTAGCCAGTAGAGATAAGCTCTTTTTCATATCTTCATCGTACCATAGCATTTAATGCTCCATTAATGCCATGCAAAAGGTAAACTGCGCTTGTCAGGGCTAAATTGACTTATATTCCAAAGCGGGTAATCATCGTATCAAGCACTCTACGTAGTGCAATTTTACCCAAAATAGCTCTGATTCTGTCTTCTTATTTCTAGGCTTCGATTAAATCATGACCGTTGATTCTCCTTAAATAACTATTTGATAGCATCTGAAGCATTCCGAAGCTCATATCTGTTATTGATATCTAAATATTGCTCTCTTTGCCATTGTGAATAGCTAGAAGATATATTTCTTTACCTGACTAGCCATCATATATGATATCTCCCTATTTGTAGATTCTTGAATATATCAAATATTAATACTGTACTGTTCTCGTAATCAAATCTGATAGCATACAACTATAAGCCACTGAGTCGAATCTGTCCAACCTAAGTCCGTTAAAGAAATCTGAAATATCGTAAAGCTCTTTTGAATATACTCTGTCAAAACTGAATCATCAGTAGCAGCTTAATATCTGAAGTAGCATACTTCCTGTTACTCACATATGAATTGCTTGTAAAGAGTCAGATCACATCTGATATTCTTGAATCTGAAATATAACAACTGATTAAACAAATCGGATCTGTTACTGTAGCTTTTGACTCAAATCTAATGCCTTCAAATCTGAACAACTGTCCCGATAACAGAAAGAACTGATAACTCAAAATAACCCAATATCTTAAGAAATTAACTCTGAATGACTCAACCCGATAACTGAAGACTTGAATCGATATCTGATCAAATCCCGAATAGTCAACTCAGATTTCAACGCAACTTAACTCATAGTTCTCGAATTTTAAATCTTCAACTCAAAGGCATGACGTCACGATCTGAAGTGTTTCCTTCTTATGTCCTATGTGAATACTTATGTTCAGTTCTCAGTCTTATTTTGTTATCACCAAAACTTATAAATTTTATGTTAAAAATATATGTTCTTGAGTGGACAACGACTGTATATACAAGACGGATCGAGAAAAGTTCGGCATTTGAATTATTTATGATTTTTGAGCTATTTTCGAAAAAGAAGCTTGCTGGTACTTCTAATTTCGAGTTCCTTATGCTGTTATAGTGAAGATATTTAAAGTTCGGGTTACCGATTTTTAGCCGTTAAGCCGCCGGTTGAAAATTGATGAGTTTTGGGGCAAATGATTGAGCCATGTATTGGATTGAGTTTGATTTCTGATTTTTATCATATTATAATTCATTTCAGATTTGAATTGAAGGTCATCAAACTCGATAACTTTAGAATTCGAATCGGTAAAGTTTTGATCAAGGTTTGTAGTGATTTCTACCCTTGGTAATTGATATGTGTTTGAGCAGATTTTGATATGAACTTGTTGTTGTTGATATATGTTTCAGGTTTGAACCACTTTCAGAATCGATATTGAAATGTATAATTTGACATCAATCAAGATGGGAGAGAACATTCGAGATAGATATGATTCTCGAATTCCCAAAACATCATACTTGAATGCTTACTGCTCATGTTAGATTACTTGACTGATTTTGTGGGATGTACTTGTTTATACTTGCTTGATCAGCATGTATTGCCTTGATTATTTTTAGAATAATGCATCAAGATTATGTTGCATTGCATTCATCTTGAGCTGCACCTTGAAAAGCATAGAGGGCTGGATAGCCTAGAATGCAAATGACGTTCGTAGGGCTATAGTTGAGTTGCATGGAATATAGATTTACTTCCAGAGCTAGATGACTCACTATGGTTGCACCAAATTCAAGGGATTGAGATATTTGACGCCACCTAGATTAGGAGAGTCGGTGGTTGGTTTGAGATTTTCTTCCCCGGGATCCCAAGAACTCATATTTAATGTTATCATATTTGATAGCCTATTCCTTTCACATGCATTGCATCCATGCTCGTGATATATTGCACGTTATGTTGTTTATACTGGGAATTATATTCTCACAGGAGTTATCCGGCTATTGCTGTGTTTTTGTATGTGCATGGCAATAGGTGGGGCAGGATCGAGTCAGAGACAACCATGATAGATTGAGATGAAGATTAGCACGTGGTGACTCGGGTTTTAGAAAAAGTTTTGTAATATTTGGGGTTGTCAAACATGTTCTAAAACAAGAAACCATGTATATGTTTTCTAATCGTAGAGTACTAGTTTATGTTTGAGACTTCATGTATCCTAAATAATGAGGTTGAAGTTTAAATGCATGTTTAGATTGTGCTTGATGTTGTTTACCTCTTATAGATGCATTTTGAGTTGAATGAAAGAGTTATACAACATCAAACTTCTTTTGATAGCAAGGAGATCAAGTTGAGAAAACTTTCGGGTCATTTAAGAGCACCAGTGTCCTATATATATAAAAAAATTGTATCTTCTTTTCTTCTTGCTTAAATTAGATGAATAAAATTTTGATTAACATTTATTCGCCTCTTAAGATGAGATTAACAACCCGAAGTCCCCACACATCCTCTGTGTGAACGCACTCGAAATAAACGAGTGGGTCGCCCCTGAGTCTAGCAAAGCGAGGGTAGTGACACCTAGCACACGAATCTCGCCTAAAACAGAAATGTCACACAGGTACGCGTTTACGGTCATACCAAATCCCAAAACGCAGTTTAGAAGCCTAAGGAATTTCTAAGTTCGCTAGTCCTATCCGTCCAATTACTCAAGGCAAGTTCTAGAAGTCCTATAGTTCTTACATATATCAACTTAGCAACTAAGGCAAAGAATTTCCTAGCAGTGCTCTATCTAGCATGAAATTCTAAAACACCCAGATAGCAAAATATCAAAGCATGGGAACGACAGGAATTTAAAAACAGAATACATGTGAATAATGTCATGTCCGGGTACGCAGCCTCTGCCTGCATCACAAAGACGCTACCTGTGGTCTGTCTCATCTTAGGGCAATCCCTAGAAATATGCCATGGCTCCTTGCAGTGAAGCACTTGCCAGATCAGCCATACAAGGTCCTGAATGCTGCTTACTGCACTCCTTGAAGACTCGAAATTCTCCAAGTCTAGGGGCGCTGTCCCTTGCTGCTGTGGCCTCTGCTGGCCCTACGGTCTCTGCTGCTGCTTCCCCTAAGGAGTTGGGCCCCTAGAGAGCCCCTGGAATGGTCACTTCGTTGGCTGCTGCGAAGACTGGACCGTGACGGGCTTCTGCATCTGACACTTCCTCTGGAAGTCATCCATCATGTCTTTCCGACCTCTCCCAGACCGGCATGCCCTGTTCACCGCTGCCATGGCGGATCTCTGGTTGCAGTCCATCAGTAAACTTCCGAAGCTTCTCACTCTCCACAGTCGCGATCGAGGGCACAAAGTGACACCCCCGCTCGAACTGCCTCACGTACTCAGCAACAGACTTGTCTCCCTGGTTGAGACTCATAAACTCCCGAATAAGCTGGATCCGGGCATCAGCAGTGAAATACTTCTCAAAGAACACCTTCTTGAGTTCCTCCCAAGTCAGACTCTCCAGATATAGACCAACCACTGCGCTCTCTCACCAAAGAGCTACGTCTCCCTTCATCATGAAAATAGCACATCGGACCTTATCAGCGTCCGGGAGACCCATGTAAGCATAGATGGTCTCCAACGATTGAATCCACTCCTCAGCAATGAGTCGATCAGTAGTACCGGCAAACTCCTTAGGTCCCTACTTGCGGAACCTCTCAGCGATGTCCTCCTCATGCGACTTCCCGGGTCGCTCCGACTGACGCTCCAACAGCCTGGTAATCCCGGCAAGCATATCCACACTAGCCCTCTCGTATGGTGTCAACTGAGGTGGTGGGGGAGGAGGAGGAGGCGTATCATCATCCTGATGGATCCTATCGTTTCGGGGAGGCATTCTGGTACACCAAAACCTTATCACGTAGTACATGACGAAGCGTCTAACTCTTAAAATTATAAGGCCAAATTCACGTAGAAATAAAACATGCAGCATGAGAACATAAACATGAATAATAAAATAGTAAAATTCACAGACTGGTAGTGCGACTTCCGAGCTCCATGCAGCAGGCTAGTACCCCACCAGAACCACCGTTCTGATACCAGCAAAAACGAACCAGACTCTAGAAATTTTTTTCTAAAAAAAATCATGTGCGGAATAAATAACTAATAGGTATGGCTCGTTCCCTTTTAACATAGTTTTCTCAACAATACTTGAAATAGAACTAAATAAATATTTAAAACATAAAATCATTCATACTATTTAAAAATCAGACTGAGTAAAAGTACTGAACATGAACATGCTAAAAATCAATATCGGAAAAGTGTATCAGAACAAGCTGAAGACATCAGTTTGGTCAAGGGGTACTGCTGCAACAGGCGCTCAGAGGTCCTCACCACGGTCGGCATGAAATCAACAGTGTCATCACCTGCACCATTTAAACCTAATGAGCCTAGAGGCTCAGCATGCTCTATCTTTTGAAATAGCAAGGTACATATACATAAAGTCACATGCGAGCACATACTTGTAATAAAATATGTTAAAACATGCATGCATGGATGATCTTAAACCTTGTTCGTACATTTCGTAACGTATCATAACATATAGAGTACATAAGGCATGACATAACGTAACATGAAAAACGTATGAGTCGTATCAGCGAATGCGAGCGGTCGTGTGACTGATCAGTCGAAATAACCAACGTACGTGGCGGTACGGTTCAACCGACCTTACCTCGGGATCCCAAGAACCTACTATGCCACTTCACCATGTCGTGATCACATGGATCCATATTACACATAATCATACAATAAAACAGGGGATCCCCGGGCCCAGCTATCCGGCTAGCTCCCATCATTAAACTTTGCCACATCACTTCAATCCCTTGGGTTTTATCTTAAAAAATTCATGCATGATCGTTTCGTAGAATCTCAGGATGCGTGCATTTCTTAAAATCATGCATTTTAAAAGTTTAGCCCGTCAATGTATATTTATTCCTTTCCCTTTAAAATATTTACGTACATAGAATACTACATATATAATTTAAAATACATTCACGGGCTTCTATATTTTCTACTTCGGTTGAGGACTGATTCAGGAGCCTGACCACTAATTCAAGACTTATCATTGAAATTGAACTTAGCCCATAACATTAAAATCCACCTTTAAATTCCCCATAATACTCCAATTTTGACTAAGTTAAAATCAGTTGAACAATTTTGACTTTCAAATAACTTGACAAATTTTTGACTTTAAAATAACATCAAATGATCAATTTTGGCTAATTTAAAACTCAAACAATCAATTTTAACCAATTAAAGCTCAAATGAACAATTTTGACCAATTAAAATCCCATGGTCAATTTTGACTTTAAAATCCAAGACCAATTTTGACTTTAAAATGAATTGACCGATTTTGACTTTAAATTAATTGACCGATTTTGACTTTGAAATGAATTGACTAATATTGACTCTAAAATCCAAGTTAAAATCCCAATACCATCAATTTTGACTTTAAAATTTTAAATTAAAGTATTAGGTCCAAACTAATTAAAAGTTTGACCTAATTATTTGATTTTAAAATATTTGACCAAAAATCATAAAATTGGACCTTCATCTTTAAAATTAAAATAACCGGTCCAGAATTAAAATAACTCGGACCAACTTTAAAATATTTTGACTCGACATCCAACTAACCGACCCGATCCAACCGAACCGAACCATCCGGTCCAATTGAACCGAACCAAGCCCATGCACACAAACCCTAGCAACTCACACACACGCCTCCATGCATGCCCACGCGACCAGCCGCCACTCTTGGCTTTCGGCCGCCCAGCTCCAGGCGCCCTGGTCGGAGCCCCGCCGGCTGGACCACCCCCAGGTCCAGACGGTCATAACTGGACCAGCTCTACCTCGAACCATGAGCCACATGGTTCGGTCGAGGCATGAAACTAACGACGTGCGTCGCTACGCATGGCTGCGCTACTCCTCACGATCCAGCCAAGATCTATCCATGATCTAGCCCTCTTCTCTACATATTTCGACCCTCACACGACAGCCTAGCCATGGTCCATAGCCCTTGAACCCTTCTCAACCTACGCCTTAAAATATTTAATCAAAAACATGAGGAATAACAATGGCACATGCATGGATCTTCAACATGATGCATAGATCAACCTAAAACACATACAATTCATGCAAGTTTTCATTGAAAACATATTAATATGGCTTAAATAATGAGAAAAAGAATAGATATTATAGTTTGGCTTGGAGAAAGATGAGATCTGCGCGTTACCGACGTAGAGGACGCGAGATCGGGACAAAAACCGCCTTGGATCACCCAAAAGATGAAAAAACCGATGGGCTACTTTGAGAGGGGGAGGGTACGACCAAGAGGGAGTGGAGGAGGCTAGGTTTACAAAATAATTTGTGTTTGAAAGAATGAGGGTGACCAAATGGACCACTAATGTTTAATTAAGAAAAGAAAAGGAATTTGACATGCTTGACCCTCCACTAATTGAAATGCCAATTAAAAACTTTAACTTGGCCTTAAGAATGTCTAATTTTCGTAATTAAAGTCCCCTCAAATTTTAAAACACATTAAAATCCTTAAAACAGCCTGTATAGGCGAACAAACGGGTTCCCCTCCAAAATACTCATAAAAAATCCAATTTTCGGAAATTGCTGCTTAAAAATACTAAATTTATTCTTTAAAATCCAAGGACTCAAAAATCTCAAATTATTTTCATCTCGCTCGTCCCTAGTCGTCCACTCGTCCGTAACTCAAACAGACAGAAAACATGACATGCATACCATGCAACATAGAAATCATAAATAAATCACATAAAATGACATGTATCATCTATAATTATTTCCCCCTAGTCATGCACTAATTTCTACGAATTCAGGAAATTCTAGGCGTTACAATTAGTATAGACTTATAGGAACCAGCTCAGGATATTGAACCAGCTGAATGATAAGACAATATAGGTACCAACTCAGTATTCAGAAACCAGAACGGGAAAACCAGCTTGGTACAGGACAACGTAAACTAGCTGAGTATAGAATGACATAGAAAATTGAATTTTGGAATGTTTAAAACTATGAACAGTCTGAAACAAGACACTTGACATCTCTGCAGTGATTTGCAGTCGATGGAACTAATCTAAGCTAAAACCAGATACGCAGAGATACGGTACAAACTGAAGACGACACAGAGTTTCTAAAAAGGGCAATACATTTAACGAAGCTGTACTTCATCGTACATGAATTTAAAGCGTCGCAGGAAATTCAATTTGGATGCACCCTCATTTTCTTGACGGAATAATTATAAGTTTTAGGGTTCAATTGAATGAAATCAAAAGTTATAAACGTTGGTGAATGGATCGCTACTAACTATCTGGGTTGAAACGAGTATACTAAAATGCTTCACATTCAGAGGTAAGAAATCTAGAATAATTTATGCAATGGTGCGGAAATGAAGAGAACAACTATATCATCTGTCAATAATGCATCTCGTAGTGTGATAACGTCTGGTTGAAAACATAACAAAATTCTGAAATCTTGTTTTGATACAACTTAAACCAGAATATTCAGTACAATACAAGGTGTTCTCAAAAAGAAACTATGAGCTTTGAACCAGAAGGAAATAAAGAACTACTTAAACCAGAATATTCAGTACAATACAAGGTGTTCTCAAAAAGAAACTATGAGCTTTGAACCAGAAGGAAATAAAGAACTCTGTTGTCCACGATAAACACACTCCTTCCATTCTGTTCATCTCCCTCCATCTTCCTGCTGTAATTTACCTGCACTCAACAAAAACTAGTGAGCCAAAGGCCCAGCAGGTAAAATCTGGAATAACAAAAGTAAGAATACAATTGCTCAAGAACTAGTACATACTGGAGTCTGAACTTTACGCTTAAGAATAAACAAGCGTAACATAACTTAGAAGTCTAGTAGTAATCGAAAGCATAAGCATGAATCAATTCTGAAAACATTTTCTTTAAACATCTCTTAAGAACTGTGATCGTAATCACTCTTGTGCTCTTCTTTCATTTTCTGGGAAAATTATGACAATACTTTAAACATTTGGTCCATTTCGTTTGATCAAACTCCTGATATCAGTCTTAGCACTATGGCTCATGGTTGAAGGGGTATACAGATCCGTCGACCTGTAATCCTAGTCCTTCCTGGTTAAAAGGGCACACGGTTCGTCAGCCGCGCACTCACCCTTTCATTAGGGACACTTTTCATTGTCATAACTTAAAACATTTCGTAAAACAATGTTCTGCTCTGTTTTCTTTCTTTTTATTTGAGCTACTGGTTTTCGTTTGTCTAATGATGTTCTGGAACTATCAAGGATTTCCTCATAATGCTTGTGAAGATGAAAACTGAATAATTTAGCTAGTTGAATCTGTCAGATAAGTCGAAAGATTCATTAAACTAATTTAGAATTGAAGGAAGAATCAAATTCTGAGATTTTCGTTATCTAATGAAGAAAACGAAGAATGAACAGTGACCAGCTGGGGTGAAAAGTACCATTCGCAAGACTAATACCAGCTGAATGAACAGTACTTAGAAATAAGTAAAGCAACTGCTGAAATAATGAAGTGAAATACATCTGCTGGTGAACAGTACCAGTCGCAACGAATAGGAATCAGTCGCAAGACAAGAATCCAGTCGCGAGGTCTTTTAAATAATTATCAATCGAAACGATGTCGTAGCGCATAACTCAGTCGCTACAACCAGTCGCTACTGCTGATTTATGCATCTGCTGATTTTACAAAACATCTGCTGGATTTGCGAAAGCAAAGCATCTGCTGAATTTCAATGTCTACTGGTAACATTTATTACCGTTGCATCAAAAGAGTATATATATAGAAGATTAAAGAAGTTGTGAAGGGTGACGATATACAATGAGACTATTGAACATACAAGATAACCAGTTCTTCACGAGGCATAGTTCATCTTTAACCAGCTTACTTAAGTGACACACGCATAAATTGTTTACATTATTCCTCTATGCACAGACTCTTCTATTCACACACTCTGTAGTATTGAGCGATAGTTGTAAAACATAAACAGAGAGTGCAGAGGTGCTGATTTAGCACAACCAGCTTAGAGCTGTGATTGGTGTATTACGAACCAGATCATGGGTATGTGTTTCGTTGGTGTTTGCTAGGAGTTCTTGTGGCTACTGTTGCGGGAGTGTGTTTGTAAAAACGGTTGTTAAATCAAAGTCTTCTAGTGTAAACCTTCCCATCGAGGAAGAAGGGGAGACGTGGGAGAATTGATCCAAACTTCCAGAAACAAATTTCTTGTCTCTACAACTTTTACATTCACGCACTTGATTAAATTGTTCAGCTGATTGAATCGTGTTCATTCCACATAAAATTCATTTTATTACACGAGACAACAGTAGACACTGAGAAGCTTCCTAGCTGGTAACTCGGCTGGAAGTTGGCTTCAAAGCTGTAAAATCTTTCGAAACAATTTTTCAAGGAAAAATCAACAAAGGAGTTCATTCACCCCCCACCCCTCTGAACTTTCGAGCTTGATTTTCGATCCTAACAAGTGGTATCGGAGCGGGTTTCTCAGCGCCTGAACAATTGATTCATTGTTACTTATTAAATATGTCGATTCTCACACTAAAATTCCTATGTTCTCTAAGGAGGAATATGATGTATGGAAGATCCAGATGCAGGCGCACCTAGCAGCACAAGATGATGACATGTGGTCGTGATTACCAACGGACCAATGCAAATATTAAAAGTAAATACTGATGTGGTAATAGCTGATGGTGCACCCCAATGGATCGAGAAACCCAGACCGGAGTGGACCTCCGATGAGGACTAGAAATCTGTTAAGTAAGATTTAATGGTTAATCAGCTTTTGGATTAAGAATTGTCTCAAGAAAACATGATTTCTGGGTGTTCAGTGATAGACGTAGAGTGATCAGCCGTGAGAAGTTGGTGATATAGTGAGATCTGCGTCGATTTGGAGTTCAGTAGTTGCATTTTCCTATCGGGAAATGATTCCAGTGGTAATTCAGACTTGAGGTTTATCGCTGGGAGAAGATAGGCCAGAAGCGTTCTTGCACGGAGTTTTGCGAGTATTCAGATGTGAGTACTCAGCAGTGGTATGATTCAGATGTTGGTACTCAGTAGTAGCATGAGCAGATGTCAACGCTAGTCAACGCAGCTGTGAGAATGTAGCGAGAGGCAGCTATTAGCGTTAGCGCGCGGGTGCGAGAAGGTGCCACATGTTAGTCAACACAACTGAGTTGACCGCTGGTTGTTAGCGCTATTCAGATGTCGCTAGAGAGAGAGATCTGTTCAGATGTTGCTAGCAAGAGATCAGTTTCAACTGTGGAAGCTCTGCTACGTCGTTTTGATTAGTTGGTGCGACGTCCTTTGTTGTGGAGTTAAAAACTCGTTTAGACATCTGAACCATATCGGCGTAGCCAGTTGAGGGCGAAAGCTAGATTCAGATTTGAGAGGACTTTTGCCTTAGTTTAAGCAGAGATCTGAATTTCTTAGAACAATAGTGATTCGAAGATTTATATACCAAGTGCTGCTCAACACTTAGCGTATTTTGAACCCGACATTCCTCATCTTTTTCCCCAGTGAAACCCTCGATAGATACTGTTCACCCGAACTCTTCTCCGGTAGATTTCCGTCGATTTCCGCCGTTGTTTGGAGCAAGACTGGTGGCGTTGAGCTCGTCTTGAGTAGCTCTTTTGATTGATACCAGTTAGGAATCCTAATTCGTGTTGGAGAGTAGTGCGAAGAAGCTGTGAGTTCGTAGGTTTTCGCGACAGTTGTGTGGAGCTTTCTCCTGTTCGTGTGAGCTTCTGGATTTGAGCTCCAGGGAAGTCCCTGGTGTGTTGGACGTGACCAGCGAGGTAGCAAATTGAGCAAACTGAAGTTGCCGTGCCTGAGTAAGGCCTGTTGAGGTAGAACTTGAGAATTTAAGGTACGAGTTGAGCTTTTGTTAACAGCTTAGACATAGCGTGTTAGTATTTGAGGCATGAAATCTGTACTATATGATTTCTGTGTATACGTGAACAGCATGAATGAATTGATATGGTATGTTTACGTAATTTATGCATGTTGAAATCAGATTTGAATTTCATGGCATTCATGCATACATATTGAGCCTTTGATCGATTGAGAAACTGAGATAGAGCCACGTTGTGATCGGAAGACAGATGTGTCGTGCCTGAAAAGTACAACGCTATCATCAAAGTGGTGACCGACTGATTGGTTGTGTCTGAAAACCACCGAGTTGTGATGGCTGACGGGCCTGAAGATCACGTACTGATGATTTCCCCGGTTGATACACTGTGCGGGTATAGAGGCTTGATTGAGATTTACTTCCAGCTGATTAGCAGGCCTTGATGACCGATGTTCTTGACAGCCGCATGCATTCATGACTTAGAATACTGCATATTTACGATTTGCTGTTATATTAGTGCTCATTCGTACTGAGGCTTGACCTCGTATTCTTTTCCTGCTTTTATGTTTGTTTGGGTCTGTATTGCCCATTTGCAGGATCTTCAGGTAATCAAGCTGGACAGACTGGAACCCCAGCTGGTCGATCCCCATTTCCTTGAGTCCCAGTTATTATATTATGTATTGATCCAGTGGATGCCTTGAGGTTGTATGCATTCTGGGGGATCGTTGTTGATTTGATTTGTGATTACCTGTTGTTGTATGAGTTTTGATTTAACTCGTATTGTACTGAGGCTTGACCTCGTATTCTTTTCCTGCTTTTGTATTGTTTGGTCTGTGTGCCCAATTGCAGGATCTTCAGATAACCAAGCTGGACAGACTGGAACCCCAGCTGGTCGATCCCCATTTCCTTGAAGTCCCAGTTATTATATTTTGTATTGATCCCGGGGATACCCTGAGGTTATATGTATTCTGGGGGATCGTTGTTGATTTGATTTGTGATTACCTGTTGTTGTATGAGTTTTGATTTAACTCGTATTTTGAATATGATTATTTTGAAGATATGATTTGGTTCAGGCCCAACTTTATTTAGAAAATTTTTAGCCCTATTTTATGCTTCTGCGTTTATGTGCTTAATTGTGCAATTAATCCTTGTTAATTAGCACGGGGCCTGACATTTTTGGTATCAGAGCTTAAACTGGGATAAGCTCGTTTTCCTTTTATCACACTCGAGTCTAGGCACAGAGTTTGGATTTGATTTTGATTGACTCTGTGAGGATTGAGAATTTGGATTAGTGGTTAATTGTTTGGATTTGGGATTAATCACGTGTTTTTGAGGTTCCTGCTGAATTTGTGAGCGTCGCGTTAATTTTTGAGAAAACTGGCAGCAGCAAGTTACT
>KQ989643.1:20363-32803 GCA_001598015.1 Dorcoceras hygrometricum | reverse complement strand
TTATGAATGTTCAGATGTCTGCCTGCATTTTATGAAATTGTTATTACTCAGGTTTTACTTGCTGAGCCTTTAGGCTCACTAGCTTTTAAAATGGTGCAGGTGCGACAACTGATGGAAAAACAGCAGGTGAAACTTGAACCAGCAGCTGGGTTTTGTGTTTATCCAAGGCCTACGTTTTCCGTGTCTTTTATGAAATTGTTATTACTCAGGTTTTACTTGCTGAGCCTTTAGGCTCACTAGCTTTTAAAATGGTGCAGGTGCGACAACTGATGGAAAACAGCAGGTGAAACTTGAACCAGCAGCTGGGTTTTGTGTTTATCCAAGGCCTACGTTTTCCGTGTCTCAGTTGTATCATTTTGATTTAGATTGTACTGTATTAGATCAGTAGCAACGATTGTATATTTACATAGAATATCAGTTGTTGTAAATCGCAATTGCAATTATCAATGAAAACTGTTTTTCCGCAAATGTCTTTAGCAGTTAGCGCGAAAATTAGGTACCTGCTGGTCTTTGAAATTGTCTTGTGTTTTGTTTCCTTTAAGTTATAAGAAATACAGCTTATAACAAATTACCTTTTAGCCTTCTTTTATTCGAAAATTTTTATTTGCCCAATTCTCGTGGCCCCGTTGGGTTCGGGCGTCACACAAACTCTAGAATTTTTTTTAAACATTTGCGGAATAATAAACTGAAAGTATGGCTCGTTCCCTTTTTAAACATTTTCTAAACCATTTCCTCAACAATACTTGAACTAGAAATAAATAATTATTTAAAACATAAAACCATCCATACTGTTTAAAAACCAGGCTGAGTAAAAGTACTGAACATGAACAAGTTAAAACCAATATTTGAAAAACTTATTAAAATAAAAGTGAGACATCCATGTGGTCACAGGGTACTGCTGCAGCGGGCGCTCAGAGGTCCTCATCGCCAGTCGGGACATACTCAACAGGGTCATCACCAGCACCATTTAAACCTAGTGAGCCTAGAAGCTCAGCTTGCTCTATCTTTTAAAATAAAAAAGTACATGCTAACAAAGTCGCATGCAGGCACATACTTGTAATAAAATAACATTAAAACATGAATGCGTGGATGATCTTAAAACATGGTTCGTACATTTCATAGCATACATAGCATATAACATACATAAGGCATGACATAGCATAACATGAAAAATGTACGAGTCGTATCATGAAGTGTGGACCATATTCGATTGAGCAATCTATAAACGAACGTACGTCATGGTGCGGTTCACCCGACCTTACCTCGGGATCCCTCACACCTCTATGCTTGCCACTTCACCATGCCGTGAACACATGGATCCATAAGCTCGTAATACATGAACAGAAGTTCAACGGGCCCGGTACCCTCATCCCATAATCGTAAATTTGCCACAAATCATTCAATTCCTCGGGTTTTCTTTTAAAAGAACATGCCTTTATCGTTTCATAAAACATTCATGATGCGTGCATTTCGCAAAATCATGCAGTTTAAAATCTTAGCCCATATATATATTTTTAATTCTTTTCTTTAAAACAGTTGAGTTAAGCGTGCAAGGGTGAGAACAATACTGGGATGGGTGACCTACTGGGAAGTTCTCGTACGTCAAGCTGCTGACGTTGCGCCGCTTGATCTGGTTGGCCATGTGGATTGTAAAAGTATGATGCCAGATCTTAACGTGTACTATCTCTGCTTGGGATAGGACCGTCGGTAGGGGAAGGGTAAGATTGATCTCTAAGGGAATTGAGACAGCACCAGCAATTAGACACGCACCTCCCCTGACTCATGGGCCTAACAGCTCAACCCTAACGCACATAATAGGTGCACTCTGTGCTGCCACACTATGAGGAAATAAAGTTGCACATTGGCTAACAGCTAAAGCTTTTGGCCTATTGGTAAGCTCTTGATCCTAACAATTGGTATCAGAACGAGGTCAGGGGTTCGAGTCTCCCAAGAAGCGTTTTCTATACTTCTTGTGGGGGGATTGTTGAGTTAAGCGTGCAAGGGTGAGAACAGTACTGGGATGGGTGATCTCCTGGGAAGTTCTCGTACGTCAAGCTGCTGACGTGCGTCGCTTGATCTGGTTGGCCATGTGGGTTGTAAAGTGTTATGCCAGATCTTAACGGGTAATAGTATCTCTACTGAGGATAGGACCGTCGGTAGGGGAAGGGTAAGACTGATCTATAAGGGAATTGAGACAGCACCAGCAGTTAGACACGCACCTCCTCTGACTCCAATAAAACAGCCCGTATAGGCGAAAAACGATTTCCCCTCAAAAATAATCATAAAAGCCTCAATTTTCATAAATTACTGCTTAAAAATAATAAATTTATTCTTAAAAATCTAAGAACTTACAAATCTCAAATTATTTTCATCTCGCTCGTCCCTAGTCTCGTCCACGTGTCCGTAACTCAACAGGCTGAAAACGTGACATGCATATCATACAACATAAAATCATACTTAAATCACATAAAATGGCATGTAGTCATCTAAATTATTTTCCCCCTAGTCATGCACTCATTTCTACGTATTTAGGAATTTCTAGGCGTTACAGAGAGCTTCTACAGCACACTTCATAAAATAAATGAACGATAAACGATCTACCAATGATTTTTCTACGATTTTCTCTCAGAGTAGTTTATGCCCTGTGTCATTTCTCGTTGTTACTTGTGCCCTTATTTTCAATTATTTCTTTATTTCCAGATTTCACTGGCTGGGCCCCCTAGGCTCATAAGTTTTCATGGATGCAGGTGAGGAAGTATAGGTGTGGCTGGATGGCGTGAATTAGGACAGTGAGGGGCTGCCACTTATCGTACGACCTTTGTTGCCCCATTGTATCAGACCAGATCGTAGTCGATTGATGTTATATCTATGTTTTAAGGAGAAGAAACATCACGTTGAAATTCTTGGAAGTATAAACAATGCAATTTTTTATGTTAAGGGCACATTCGCTCGGACTGGTTTATTTTGTTCGATCTGTTCTATTTTATGAAAATGTTTTTTTACGTTTAAAAATTAAGTTTGTTCCCAACAGATGAGTATTTCTCTGATCTGTTTAAAAAAACCCTGCATTTATCTTTTAAGATATCAGCATGGGCGTTTCAACTTGGTACCAGAGCATGGTCCTGTAAGATAAGTGCTCACCTACAATCCGAGAGAGTTCTCGTCCATCGCACCACCAATTCTGTAAGTTTTAATTTAAAAGAGTAAAGTTTTATTTTTCATTTAAGGGTCTTTTAGTTGGTCATGTGGTGGTTTCGGGCTATGGTTTCAAATAATGTCTAGAAGAGAGGACTCACCCTTAGGGGAACCAGGTGTCTGCGGACCTCATCGTACTACCTATGCCTGAATTTTACCTGATCTTAGGTATGGAATGATTAACAAAATTTAGGGTAATGATCAATTCAGCCAAAGAACAGTATAGGTTAACACACCTCAGGGAAATCGGTTCATTTTTTAAGAGCACAGAATAGACTAGCTCCTCATCTAGTATCAGTGTTGAAGGCCCAAATCTATTTGAGGAAGGGATGCCAAGGGTTCTTGGCTAGAAGTTATGTTTTACATGAGAAGAAGAAGCCTGAACTGCCGGATGTAGATATAGTGAAGGATTTTGCCCGAGGTATTTCCTGAAGAAGTTTCTGGTCTGCCACCGGATCGGGAGCTGTAGTTCACGATTGAGATGGTAACCAATGCAACACCCGTATCCAAACCACCATATCGACTCGCACCCACTGAGATGAAAGATCTGAAGTAACAATACAAGAAATACTAAATAAATGCTTCATAAGCCTTTTCCATGGGGAACACCCATGATGTTCGTAAAGAAGAAGGACGGAAGCATGAGGTCGTGTATAGACTATAGAGAGTTGAATAACTTAACGGTGAAGAACAAGTACCCTTCACCTTGGATTGATGATTTTTTAACCAACTTCAGGGCGCAACAATGATTTACAAGATTTATCTCCATTCTGGTTACCATCAGCTGAAGATCAAAGAAGTGGATGCCTACAAAACCACTTTCTGTCATAACCGGTGCTCAAATACAAAGGTTAATTACTCAATTAACACATAATGTGGAAGCTAAAAATGTGGGTTAAAAATTTTCGTTTGTGGCCTGAACTGAAAATATGATTCAAAATACAATCATACTCAAAGTATAGGTTTTAACTCAAAAATCCACACAATAAACCAATACCAGAAATGTATACAAGTAGCCCAACCGATACAGATCTTAATACAAGTATTCACGTAGGGAATCCCCTGGTAAACTAGTTCAATACATATACATAACTAGGACTCAAAACGGGGCTCTACCAGCCGACGCACCACTCGGTCCAGCTGGATTACTTGAAGAACCTGCAAAGGCCAACACAGGACCAAAGCAGCCCCAAAAAGGGAAAGAAAACGAGGTCAAACCTCAGTACGAAGAGCACTCAAATAAAAGCAATTAGATAAGGCATGCAATATCTCAAGTCGTGCAATGCATGAAAGGTTACCAAGAATCATCGGTAAACAAGGCACAGTGACTCAGCTGGCAAATCAACATCTCAGTAAATCATTAGAATCCAATTCACAAAGACTGGCAATCACGACCCGGTGAAAGCATGAGATGCTCAAGCACGGCGACTCAGCCGGCAAATCACGACTCAATGATTAATCGGTTCTCAAAGGAACATGATCAATATGTTATGCATGAATGCAAGGCACAATCAGCTCCCAAACAATGCATAATAATCAAACATGAGCAAACCAGATAATCATCAAGAACAGCACGGCTAAGAAAACTCAAGTTACGGCCGACACGCATACACAACACTCAATTCACGTTGAAAATAATCTCATGATTATGTCAGAGCTGTTAAATCAAGCTCAATCCTTGCATTTTGCAGATCTTGGTACAATACCTCAGCTCAGCTAACAGTGGATCACGCTTTTAGCTCTGCCAGTCTCTGCCAATAAATCAAGGCAAAAACCACAAGAAAGGACCTAATCTGCCAAGATACTCAAGAAAATCAGCTTTAATCAAGCTTAACCAGCTCGCAGCCTAAAGCATAGCAACCCAGACCAGCTACGCTTAGCCAACATAGCACTACTCATCTCAAAGATAAACCTAAGAACAGAAACTAGCACTAGTAGTACACGGCACTGTTCTGATTCAAGATGGGAGGGTGATTGCGTACACATCTAGACAACAGAAGACTCACAAAAAGAATTATCCAACCCATGATCTCGAGCTGGCAGCAATTGTATTTGCACTGAAGATTTGTAGGCATTATCTTTATTGAGAAAATTGTGAAATCTTTACAGACCACAAGAGCCTCAAATACTTCTTCACCCGGAAAGAGCTGAACATGAGACAACGGAGGTGGTTAGAACTGGGTAAGGACTACAAATGCACTATCATCTATCACCTTGGGAAGGCAAATGTGGTGTCTGAGTAGGAAATCAGTAGGGCTATCACATATAACAATTTAGAGAACTTTAGCCATGGATATCGAGAGGTTCAAACTGGAAGTGGTTACCCATGAGTGTGCTGTGAAGCTGGATGCACTAACCATCCAGCCTACACTGAGGGATCGGATTAGAGTGGGTCAATGAGAGACATACAACTAATAAATGGAGACAGTAGGACGAAGATAGGGGTAGAAATATATACACTGTACTATATAGGATTGCTCAATATCAATGTCGATTGTGGGTATTGTATGTGGACACCTTGCGATATGATATTATGACTGAGGCTCATGCCACCCCATACTCAGTACACCTAGGAGGTATAAAGATGTATAAGTTTGAGGCTCTGGACTAATCAGATTGGATTAATCAGCTTGGAGTGGATCAGATCGGGTGTGAGCTAATCTGAGTGGAGCAGTTTGGGTGCGAGCTGAACTCTTCGCATAGCGTAAGCTTATCCGATAGTACTATGCTGACCTAGTAGCACTAAACTGATATGTTAGTGATGTGCTGATTGTGTAGCCTGTGCTGTTCTAGTAAGAGCTGTACTGGTCAAGTACAAGTTGTCCTGAGTCGGTAGTCAACTTAGAGAAGACTAAGACGTCCGAAGCTGGCGGTCAGCTTAGAGGTCCGTGATGTTTTTTTTTTCACTGCAGCGCAGTTCTAGGGTTTCAAGTTTGGACATTTTTCTTTGCAAAAGATATCGTGCGTTCTTGACCTGGTACCATATGAGCTTGATCAAGTGACAATGACCTAATAAGAGCTTCTGCACGACACTTCATAAAAAGAATGAATGATAAACGCTTTAACAATGAATTCCCGGTGATCTATTCTCGGAATAGTTGATGCCCTGTGTCATTTCTCATTGTTACTTGTGCACTTATTTTCAATGCTTTGTTATTTCCGGACTTCACTTTTCAGGCCCATAGACTCAATAGTTTTCATGGATGCAGGTGATGAAGTTTAGATGTGGCTGCATGGCGTGAACTAGGACAGTGAGGGGCTGTACTTATCAGACCAGATCCCAATCGATATAAGTTATTCCGAACTTTTAAGGATAAGAAACATTTGTTTGAAATTTTTGGAAGCTTAAACAAGGCAGTAGTTATATTTTAAGGTCACGTTCGCCCGAACTGGTTTCTTTTATCCTATCTGTTCTATTTTATGAATATGTTGTTTGATGTTTAAAAATTAAGTTCGTGCCCAACAGACGAGTATTTCTTTGATCTGTTTAACGAGAACACGTGTTTATCTTTTAAAATAACAGCACGGGCATTTCAAGATAGGTACTGCATTGGGCACTAAATCAATAGAAAACTTAAACTCCTTGTATGGTGGAAGACCAGAAATCTTATCCAGAAACACCTCTGGAAATTTATTTACCACATCGACATCTTCCAGATAAGGTCTCTGATTGTAGAAATACTATCCAAGAGCCTCTAACATCTTTCCTCAAGAATCTTTGTGCCTTTAGGATGAAATAAGGCGAGGAACTCTCCTGATCTATGCAGCCTAGAAAAATAATCTCCATGTTGTGGATTATCCACAATCCTTCAGCTAAATTGATGAATAATTCAAATTTCGTAAACTAGTCCATCCCCAAAATCATGTCAAACTCAGGCATAGGCAGAACAATCAGGTGAGCATACACTAAATTCCCATGTCGGATAAGTTCTATGTTACGAAGTGTATGGTTAGACAAAAGTTCTTCTCTAGATTATTCAGTCACACCATAGCCCACATATATAATTTGAGGCAGAACAGACAATTTCTTTGCAAAAAACTCTGATATAAAAGAATGTGTAGCACCATAATCTATCAAAACAGTAGTAGGTGCCAGCTAAAAAAATCATACATGTAAACATGGTGGTGTCCGGAACTACCTGTTCAGTTTTCATTACAAAAATCTATGCCTCTCACGGGTTGCTTTAACTGCAGATAACTTTAGCAAAGTGTCTCAGAATCCTACACTTGAAGCATACATTATTTCCCATTCTGCATTTTCCAGCATGGTTCTTGTGATAATGTTGGGATAAATTTCAGAAGTTTTGGTGATGAAAAATAGACGAGAAAATAAAATCCATAAAAGAGATAAATTGGACCAAAGTGAGAAGATCTGGACGAAGCTTACTATGTTGAACGAAGAAACCAGATCGGAGCAGGTTCCAGTTGGTCAAGGAAAAACCAGCTCAAAATATTGAGGACAAACCAGCAAAGGGAGTTTGGTCAGGCTGGTTCAGGATATCAAGAAGTGCTGGTTTTAAGGAAAAACCAGCTCAGGACTTCGAGTTATGCTGAGTCAGGTTAAACCAGCCGGGTACTAAGTTTTTCTTAGCCAGATCAGGATCGAAGATCAGAAGGCACGATATTGAAGAGAAAAAGAAAAGTGACTTACAGCTTTAAGATCGGCTCGCAGATAACCGACCAGCTGGAGTATTGAGTAACCAGCTGGAAGACTAGTTAAGAAAACCAGCTCAAAGCATCTCAACTTTCTGAAACCAGATCGAGAGGCCAGCTAAGTTAAAATCAACTTAGCGACTTGCATTTTGGAATGTTTGAATCTACGTACAACTTGATTTGAAACATTCGACATCTCTGTAGTGATGTGTAGTCGTTGTAACTAATTTGAGCTAAAATCAGATACGCAGAGATACGCTACAAACTGAAGAAGACGCAGAGTTGCTAAAAATGGCAATGTATTTAATGAAGCTGTACTTTCATAGTACATGCATTTAAGGCGTCGCAGGAAATTCAATTGGATGCATACAACATGTCTACTGGCTACATTTATTACCGTTGCATCCAAAGAGTATATATAGAAGAGAAGAGGAACTGAGAAGTGGCTGGACGAATAACGGAATACAACGAGAGTATTATAAATACGAGATTACCAGTTCTTCACAAAAGCAGAGTTCATTTTGGACCAGCTTGCACAAGTGACACACGCACAGATTGTCTATTTCCTTTTCTGTGTCACAAACTCTTCTATTTACACAGCGGTGGTGTTGCTAGGAGTTCTCGTGGCTGCTGGTTGCGGGAGTGGGTTTGTACAAAGAGTTGTATAAATCAAAGTCTTCTAGCGTAAACCTTCCCATCGAGGAAGAAGGGGAGACGTAGGAGAATTTGCTCTGAACTTCCAGAAACAAATCTCTCTTCTCTAAAACTTTTACATTCACGCACTTGATTAAATTGTTCAGATGTTTGAATTGTGTTCATTCCGCGTAAAAATCATTTTATTACACGAGACAACAGTAAACACTGAGAACCTTCGTAGCTGGTAACTCGGCTGAAGTTTGCTTCAAAGCTGTAAAACCTTTAGAAATATTTTCAAACAAAATTTAGCAAAGGAGTCCATTCACCCCCCCCCCTGAACTACCTAGTTTGGTTTTTGATCCTAACAGATACTTTGGATATAACGGCTTATCTTCAATCTTAGGGACAATTATACTTGGTGGTTGCTGCCTCTGAGGTCGTTGGCTCTCATACCTGTGGACCCATATTCTGCCTCTTGAAATGTCACTGGTCCCTGGGCTGTGAATCTAGCCTTTCACCCGACGCTCCTCCTCGAAAGTAAACAATGTTGTGGCAATAGCTGATGGTGCACCCCAATGGATTGAGAAACCCAGACAGGAGTGGACCCCCAGAAGATAAAAAGAAGGCAAATCTGGATAATGCTGCGAAGGACATAATCTACAAGACGCTAGACAACAACATGTTAAGCAAAATCCAGACATGCACAATGACGAAGGAGATCTGGGAAAATTTGACCCAGATATGCGAAGGAAATGAGGAAACGAAAGAAAACAAATTGACCGTGGCCTTACAGAAATTTGAGCTGATCAAGATGAAACCCGAAGATACCATGGCCGAATTTGATGAAAGGTTTAGTTCCTTGGTGATTGAGCTGGACAAACTAAACAAGACATATAGCAACAGAGAGCAGGCCCTAAAGGTGATGCAAGCACTTCCCAAGGAATGGGACGTGAAAACAATGGCTATGCGAGAGTCAAAAGACTTGAATAAGTTGGAGCTGTATGACTTGTTTGCCAATCTGAAGGCATACGAGTTTGAACTAGAAACGAGAGCAGAAGCTGAGCCATCTACCTCTCAACCAACCAGAGCTCTCGCCGCCATGGTACCAGAACAAAGCCCATGTTCCACCATTAGCAGATTAGCATAAGAAATGAGCAAGGATGCGATGGCCTTGTTTTATAATAAAATTAAGAAAATTCATGCGGAAGCAGAATACTCAACCCTTTTCTTTTAATTATCCCAAGAAAAATTTCAATACTCCTTCTGACGACAAATGTTATAACTATGGCAGGCCTGGTCACTTCATGATTGATTGCAGGAATCCAAGAAGGGGTGACAAGAAGCGACCAGATCGCAGTGCTAGCAAGGACAAGAAGAAGAAGAATGTATATTGAAAAGGGATAACAGAGAAAGCCATGGTGGCTGAGGAGAAGAAAAGTTCTTGGGCTAATTCAGATTCAGAAGAATCCAGCTCCGGAACCTCCTCATCAAGCGAAAGTGAGGATGAATTACAGTGTCTCATGGCCGATGACACTGAGGAGGTATTCGATTTTTCTAATCCTAAATTTACACGAGAGGACCTTGTTAATGCTCTAAATGAAATGGTCCTCGAATACAAAATTTTTTCTCAAACATTTGAGGAAGTTAAAGCTGAAAAAAAGAGCGATGCAACGAGCGCTTAGCTGGTTATTTCAAGAAATATGCAAGCTGCTCTAAGTAAGCTTGTAACTGAGAATGAAGAACTAAGAAACCAGTCTGAGGAGATACTCTATTAGAACCAACGATTGGTTGGTATAATAAGCTCCTGGAACAGGTCTTCGATATCACTAGACAAACTTCATGGAGCTACAAAGTCATCCGATGATAGAACCGGATTGGGCTACAATAGCGATGAAGGCAATACAACAGAAACCAGCAGCACTACAATGCTGGAAAAAACAAAGTTTAAAACAATGAACTTTGTAAAATCTAGCACAAAACAGCCCACAGAGGCGCAATCTGGTGAGATATGATAGTAGCCAAGCCTCCGATCTGGAAGAGCAGACATTGTGAGCTGGGATACTCTACTCCTGAGAAGTCTCGGGAGAGCTAGTTAAACAAAGAATAACACATAGGCTGGAGAGCCAGTTCACTCGAACTTCAAATAAGGACAGACAGTACATGCCTCAATATCGTAGGTTCAGATCGAATGGCCCATTTGCTACTTCTCATGCCCCATCCAGATCAAAGAACACACACGGGGCACACAAATATTTTGGTGCACACACCGATAAATGAAGATTATCCAAGTGTCGGTCCCGAAAGGTCTAATCAAACCTGGACTCAAATGAATGAAAAGGTACCAAATTCCTTTCTCATGTGACTGCAGGTACAACAGGTATCCAGAATAGAGCACACAACTTGGTATCTGGATAGTGGATGTGCAAGGCACATGACTGGAGATGCTAAACTGCTCTCAGACATAAAATCCTGCAATAGACCTAAGATCACCTTTGGTGACAACTCAAACGGTAACACCGTGGGTAAGGGTAAGCTTACCATGGTAACTTCACTATCAACAATGTTCTTCTTGTTGAAAACTAGTGCTACAATTGTGTGACCCGAAAGATTATTGGATTAATTGAGTTAATTAATCGGGTTTTGGATACACCAGATTTGGCATGAACAGATCTGGGATGGATCAGCTTTGAGTTGGTATACTTGGTGAGAATATCGGGTTTCTATTTTCTGTTTTTAGAATAGCTCTGGACAGTTGTAGAGTTTGGCGTAGTAGTAGGCAGATTTGAAGAGTTGAGAAGTGCTGGTTGGTGGCTTCAGTTTCAATGCTAGTTGTTTGTAATTGAAGCTAGAGGTCAAATCTGGTTTTTGTGAAGTGCTTTAAGTTCGCTAATGTATATCCTGCACGGGTAGCGATACGCAGTCTTTTAGAGGAAATCAGATTTGAGTTGCGTTAGTTGTTAGCACTGCGTGAACATGCCTGGTTCGAGAGTTTACTGTAGACCGATTTCGGGTTGGCAACACCGAAATGCAGTGTGATGTCGTTTTGGGTATCAGTGAATGCTGTTCAGTGTTAGTGTCAGATCTGAGCATCCAGATATGAGTTGCGATGCGACATCGTTTAGTGATAGCAGATGTGGTGTAAGCGGGATGATGTGTCTAGTGGAATAGTGGACTTCTGTGCGACACCGTTTAGAGGGACACGTGTACGTGTTAATTAGATTGTGGTGCGACGTCATTTGGTAGTAGCGCGCTGGTTTAGTGTCAGGCCTCGTGCTCTAAACACAGTAAAATCTTACAAACTCATGCGGAAGCTATCAAAAAGCGGGTAAAATTTTCGCTTTTGGCCTGACGGTTTAAAACAACGTAATTTAAAATAAAGCGATACTCGAAATATATCCCAGTTTATAAAAACAACCAACAGTATAGCATATAACAACCAAAACATGTATCAGACTCCAACTACTGGATACAATAACGAAGCGCAGGGCATCCCCCTGGCTAACTGATACATATATATATAAATATGTTATACGCAACTGGGACACGCTAACCACCTCCTGGGCACCACAAGCTGGGTTATAACAATGACTAGCTGTAAAACCTGGGTTCCCTGAAAACAACACAAACAAGGAAACAAACAAAGCCCCAGAGGGACATGGGGTCAAACCCCAGTACGGAGAGCAACAGATATAGCTAAAAGAATGCATAAGATAAAATGCAGATGCTATGCATGAGACACCTAATATCAACATAAGGCTCGACCAACAAGGGAGCTAAGGAACTCAATCACAGCTCCAAGAATCTGCAACAACAGTGGCCACGGGGTGTGTTCACAGTGTGGTAATGAGCCACTCGCCGTGACACTACACCCGAATACCAGATGCATCAAACAACTCAACCTGTCGTTGCCTCGCCCATGAACTGTGGTAGTTAACCACTCGGCGCATGGTGGCTAA
>KQ989641.1:17257-28485 GCA_001598015.1 Dorcoceras hygrometricum | reverse complement strand
TTGTTTTATGGCATTCTTTATCTTCATTATTATGATTACAATTGTTGGATAAAGACCTTGAATGCACCATAGTGTATGTTAGATGTGATAGTGGATATGATGGCTATCATGAAACACATCTAATAGTCACTATGTATTCTAAACTCGTTCCTAGTCGATTGGGCCGTCAAAATGAGGATAAGGCCGCCCGAGTTTGAGACTAGCATCTGTGATGTGAAGTACCACGTTTCATTCGTAGGGAACATTGTGATGTTCTGAGCATGCAAATGAATAATGACCTGGTGATCTATCAAACTACCCTCGTTTGGACTTTCCAAGTGGTTACCATTTGTCGAGTGGATTAAGTCCGAGGTCTTGGTTGTACAGATTAGCCCTTATTACTCGAAACGTCATTGAGACTCTACATGATAGGTGCCTCACTTTGACCCGTTTACCGACTCAGTTGGGGTCATCAGGTGGCGGGGTTGGGTGAGGTCCCGATGCATGTAGGAGTCGATGCTTCGTTGTCGAGGATTCACCGCTCGCCTTTGTGCGTGGATATCCTATGCTATCTGAGGAGATAATAGTGTGACAAATCTCTGGCCAGAGTACTTGATGTGTTTTAGGTAGATGGGTTTACCTAATAGCACATGCGATGTCACTATTTGATCTCCAAGATGTATGCATGGTTATTGGATCTCTAGCGACTCTCGATTTACCAATGGTCGTTGATCTTATCGGGATATTTGTGTTGAAAGGACCGTACTGTACGCTAAACATGAGCGAATGGTTCTTGCAGGCTCTATCAGTGATACCTAGGGGATCATGGGGCGATGTTGCTAGAGGCTTTACCATGATCCGATGGGTTAGTCCGAAAATGTGGTTTCGTAGTCACAAATGTTGTGAGCCCACGGCTAGCTGTATCCCTGAACCATTTAGGGTCACACAAGTACTGGTTTCTCAATTCCCGTACGGAAATTAAGCTCAATTTGTTGAGTATAGGAGGAGGAAGGATGGAAGTGCGACTTCCAAAAATTAAATAGGGTCAAAATGCAATTTACCTAAGCTTGGGCTAGTTTGACTATCCTTAAAGCTTACAAGGGCCAAACTGCTATTTTGGATTAGGTGGTCCGAAAAATTGTTTTCACATCATAATGCTCAGTTTTGTAAACTGTGTAGATCGGTCCGATCTGATCGTCGATCGGATTATGATGGAGCCACGGTGATGGACTTGAAACCAATGTTAACCCTGGGCCTCGGCCCGACCCAAGCCCATTAAGCTGGTTCAAGCCCATGGAAAATCTATAAATAGAGGCCCTGGGGTATTCATTTGAAACGTACCAAAATCTCCTCAGCTATATTCTCCCTTCCTCTCCTCTCCTCCCCACGCCATCGCCGCCTCGTCGTCGCCGCCCACCGCCGACGCCGCCATCAGACTTGTTCCGACCGTTCCGGCGAGGAGATTCCGTCCGTGAAATCTTCGTTGTGTTTTCTAGTGCAGACCGACGAAGGAATTGGGATTATGATCGTGAACCGGATTAGGAGGCCGACACAGCCAACCGTTGAAGTGCCGATTTCCTCATGAAATTGGTCGGAGCCAGGCGCCTAGACGCAGCAAGGTACTGATCTAAACATTCTATTTATGTTTATATACTGATTTGCAGGTGTATTGACCGTTCCCGGGTCCAATTTTAAACTCTTCCGCTGCGTCCCGGGAACAGGATCCGGATCCGCCGCTGCGTCCCGGGAACAGGATCCGGATCCGCCGCTGCGCCAACACCCTATATGTCACACCTATAACCCTATAAGTTGCTACTTCACCCCGATATCATACGAGGATCCATAGGCTATAACTCATCCTAAAAACATGGGATTCCCGGGACCGGCTACCCGGCTAACTCCCATCATAAAACTTTGCCACATCACCTCAATCCCTCGGGTTTTATCTTAAAAAGAGACATGCCTGATCGTTTCATAAAATCTCATGATGCGTGAATTTATTAAAATCATGCAATTTAAAATCTTAGCCCGTTAACGTATAATTAATTCTTTCTTTTAAAAAATATACGTACATAGCATACTACATATATGATTAATTATACATTTACGGGCTTCTATATTTTTCTACTTCGGTTAAGGATTGGTTCAGAAGCCCGGCCCACTACAACTGGACTAAACATCACTCTAAATTTAGTCGATGAAACGAATGTTCACCTTCTTTAAATATTTTTGCCTAATTAATTAAATTTAGACTTCTAAAAATAATGATAAATGGGACTAATTGAAATCAATTTTGACTTTTAGAAATCAATTGGACTTATTAAAATCGATATTTGACTTTTGAAATCAATTTTGACCTCAAAAGACGATTTTGACCAAAAGACCGATTTTGACCAAATTAAATTCCAAAAATCGATTTTGACTCCAATAAAATCCAAAGGCCCAAATTTTGACTAAAAACTTAAAAATAAACATAACTTTAATTATTTTAAAAGTTTGACTCAATTTTGAACCATCTGGTTATTTTCTTTAAAATTGGACATTTGGCTTAAAATTAAAATAACAGATCCGACATTAAAATAACTCGACCAACTTTAAAATATTTTGACTCGACACGCGACGAACCGACCCGGTCCAACCGAACCAGCCACATCGGTCCAATTGAACCGGCCGGTCCAAGACATAAAATTAAACCTTTAAAATTTTTAATTTACTCCATCATTTGCTAAAAATTCAAACATTAAAATTTTTACTAAATAAAGACACATTGATTAATTTTTTTGACCAAATAAAATCCCAATGACCAAAATTTGACTTTAAAATTTAATAAAGTATTAGACCCATTAAAAAATTATTTTGACTTTAAATTTTTAACTTTAAATTTGATATAGGTATTAGGCCCATAAATAAAAGGATTTTGACTTTAAAATTTGGACTTTAATATATTCGGCCAATACGCTAAAAGTGCCAAAAATCCCATAAATCAAATAAATTCTAAAAATACTGGAAAACATCTTAAAATATGCTTAAAACATTAAATAAAATCATCCACGAACTTTAGCAGCCCCTAAGACTCGAAATCTTAATTTTCACAAAAATGACCCGACACGGCTCACTTCGAGCGACAAAACGGTAAAAATCATTAAAAATCCATTTTTTTAATCCAAATCACTCTCTGCTTCGACCCACATCACTCTAACTCAATATACTAAGTACTGGAACAAACGAAACTCAAAAAATATAGAGTATGTGACCAAACAGTTGCCCGCAAGTTCACTGCTTGTGCGCAGACTGCAACCAGGACACGTGCTAGCCATAAAATTCATAACTAATTCTTCTTGACCAAATCGCCCCCATTTGGACCTACGTGACCCTAACTCATTGGGATATCTCATGAAATTAACCTTCACCGCATAGATTGCATATAGCGACTTATTCGACCCCAACAACTCTGCTGTCGCGCACAGACGATCAGGCAGGACAAATGCTGATCATATAATTCATAACTCATTCATTTCTCGACCAAATCGCTTTCCATTCGGACCTACGTGATTCTAACTCGATGTACTAACTAACTGGACCACGCTTGGACCAAAACCTAAGTCCCATGAATCGACCATAACCGAAGCATCACAAAAAACGAATCAAAAACGTTTTGAAAACTGTGAAACATGCATGGATCTCAAACGTTATGCATAGATCTAAACAAATCACATACAATTCATGCAAGTTTTCATTAAAAACAGTTTACTATGGCTTAAATGGTGAGAAAAGGAATAGATATTACATGCCTGGCTTGGAGAGAACAGAGATCTGCGAGTTACCGACGTTGTAGACGCGAGATCGGGGCACCACCGGCTTTGGATCACCAAAATTCACCAAGGGGATGAAAATTTTGAAACTTTGCTTGAGGGGAAGGGAGTGGGACGGCTGATGTGATATTGGGAGGCTAGGTTTTTTATTCAATTTGGAGTTATGAAAATGAATGAGAATAATTTGACCCCCATTGATTTAATTAAGTAAAGGAATGGAAAATGACATGCTAGCCCCTCCATTTAATTGAAAAGGATAATTAAAACTTTATCTTGGCCTTTGAAGTATTAAAGTTTCGAAATCCAAGCCCCCTCAAAATTAAAAATATTTTAAAATCCAATAAGACAGCCCGTACAGGCGAAAAACGGGTTCCCCTCCAAATAATTATAAAAGTCCCCATTTTCTGAAATTGTTGCTTAAAATAAAATAAATCCCATTCTTAAAAATATCATAACTTAAAATCTCAAATTATTTTCATTTCGGTCGACCCTAATCTCGTCCACGCGTCCGTAACTCAAGCAGGCTGAAAAATAACACATGCATATCATGCAGCATAAAATCTTAAATAAATCATATAAAATGGCATTTAATCATCTAAAAATATTTTTCCCCTAGTCATGAACTCATTTCTACGTAATCTGGATTTCCGGACGTTCCCCCCCTTATAGAAATTTCGTCCCCGAAATTAAGTTACGTACCGATAGCACGTCTGAGAGACATACATGCACACCAAAACCATATCACGTAAATCTAAGTGCATGACTAAGCGTCTAATTTTAAAACTCAAAGGCCAAAACTCATGCAAGGCTAAAACATGCAGCATGCAAACATAAACATAACTCAAAAATAAAACTCACAGACTGGTAGTGCTACTTCTGAGCTCCACGCAGCAGACAAGTACCCCACCAGAACCACCGCTCTGATACCAACTGAAACGAACCAGACTCTAAATTTTTTTTAAAAACATGTGTGGAATACTTAAACTTAAAGTATGACTCGTTCCCTTTAAAAGGATTTCTAAATCATTTCCTCAAAATACTTTAAGCATAAATAAGGGGATATTTAAAATCGTTAAAACATCCAACATAATAAAATCAACTGAGTAAAAATACTTAATGTAATCATGTTTAAAACCAGAATCTAAAACTGTATCATGACAGAACTGAAACGTAAAGGCGGTCACGGGGTGCTGCTGCAGCAGACGCTCAGAGGTCCTCACCGCCAGTCGTAATATACTCATCGGCAGGATCATCACCTGCATCATTTAAACCTAGTGAGCCTAGAGGCTCAACTCTATCGTAATACATAACAAAGTGCATACTAATAAAATCGCATGCAAGCACATACTTGTAATTAAAATAACATTAAAGCATGAATGCGTGCATGATCTTAAATAATTTCTTCATCCATTTCATATCGTACCTACATAACATACATAAGGCATGACATAACATAACATGAAAAACTTATGAGTCGTATCAGTGAATGTGAGCGGGCGTATGACTGATCAGTCGTAATAACCAGCGTACGTAGCGGTGTGGTTCACCCCAATATCACACGAGGATCCCTATATGTCACAACTATAACCTATAAGTTGCTACTTCATCCCGATATCATATGAGGATCCATAGGCTATAATCATACCTAAAAACAGGGGATCCCCGGGCCCGGCTACCCGGCTAACTCCCATCATAAAACTTTGCCACATCACCTCAATCCCTCGGGTTTTATCTTAAAAAGAGACATGCCTGATCGTTTCATAAAATCTCATGATGTGTGAATTTCTTAAAATCATGTAATTTAAAAGTTTAGCCCGTTAACGTATAATTAATTCTTTCATTTTAAAACATTTACGTACATAGCATACTACATATATAATTAATTATACATTTACGGGCTTCTACAGTTTTTTCTACTTCGGTCAAGGATTGCTTCAGGAGCCCGGCCCACTACAACTTGACTAAACATCACTCTAAATTTAGTCGATGAAACGAATGTTCACCTTCTTTAAATATTTTTGCCTAATTAAATTAAATTTAGACTTCTAAAAATAATGATAAATGGGACTAATTAAAATCAATTTTGACTTTTAGAAATCAATTTGGACTTATTAAAATCGATATTTGACTTTTAAAATCAATTTTTACCTCAAAAGACGATTTTGACCAAAAGATCGATTTTGACCAAAAGATCGATTTTGACCAAATTAAATTCCAAAAATCGATTTTGACTCCAATAAAATTCCAAATGCCCCAATTTTGACTAAAAACTTAAAAATAAACATCTTTAATTATTTTAAAAGTTTGACTCAATTTTGAACCATCTGGTTATTTTATTTAAAATTGGACATTTGGCTTAAAATTAAAATAACAGGTCCGACATTAAAATAACTCGACCAACTTTAAAATATTTTGACTCGACACGCGACGAACCGACCCGATCCAACCGAACCAGCCACATCGGTCCAATTGAACCGGCCGGTCCAAGACATAAAATTAAACCTTTAAAATTTCTAATTTACTCCATCCTTTGCTAAAAATTCAAACATTTAAAATTTGACTAAATAAAGACCCATTGATCAATTTTGACCAAATAAAATCCCAATGACCAAAATTTGTCTTTAAAATTTAATAAAGTATTAGACCCATAAAAAATTATTTTGACTTTAAATTTTTTACTTTAAAATTTGATATAAGTATTAGGCCCATAAATAAAAGGATTTTGACTTTAAAATTTTGACTTTAAAATATTTGGCCAATACGCTAAAAGTGCCAAAAATCCCATAAATCAAATAAATTCTAAAAATGCTGGAAAACATCTTAAAATATGCTTAAAACATCAAATAAAATCATCCACGAACTTTAGCAGCCCCCAAGACTCGACATCTTGATTTTCACAAAAATGACCCGACACAGCTCACTTCGAGCGACAAAACGGTAAAAATCATTAAAAATCTATTTCTTATCCAAATCAATCTCTTCTTCGACCCACATCACCCTAACTCAATATACTAGGTACTGGAATAAACGAAACTCAACGCCTCAAGGTCACTGCTTGCGCGCAGACTGGAACCAGGACACGTGCTAGCAATAAAATTCATAACTAATTCATTTTTCGACCAAATCGCCCCCCGTTTGGACCTACGTGACCCTAACTCAACGTGATATCTCATAAATCAACCTTAACCACACAGAATACATAGAATGACTTACCCAACCCCAACAACTCTTCTGTCGCGCACAGACGACCAGACAGGACATATGCTGATAATAAAATTCGTAACTAATTCATTTCTTGACCAAATCACTTCCCGTTTGGACCTACGTGATTCTAACTCGATGTACGGACTACCTGGACCACCCTTGGACCAAAACCTAAGTCCCATGAATCGACCATGACCGAAGCATCACAAGAAACGAATCAAAAACGTTTTGAAAACAGTGAAACATACATGGATCTCAAACGTTATGCATAGACATAAACAAATCACATACAATTCATGCAAGTTTTCATTAAAAAAAGCTTTCTATGGCTTAAATGGTGAGAAAATGAATAGATATTACATGCCTGACTTGAGAGAATAGAGATATGCGAGTTACCGACGTTGTAGACGCGAGATCGGGGCACCACCGGCTTTGGATCACCAAAATTCACCAAGGGTATGAAAATTTCGATACTTTTCTTGAGGGGAAGGGAGTGGGACGGCTGATGTGATATTGGGAGGCTAGGTTTTTTATTCAATTTGTAGTTACGAAAATAAATGAGACTAATTTGACCATCATTGATTTAATTAAGTAAAGGAATGGAAAATGACATGCTAGCCCCCCCATTTAATTGAAAAGGATAATAAAACTTTATCTTGGACTTTGAAGTATTAAATTTTCGAAATCCAAGCCCCCTCAAAATTTAAAATATTTTAAAATCCAATAAAACAGCCCGTACAGGCGAAAAACGGGTTCCCCTCCAAAATAATTATAAAAGTCCCCATTTTATGAAATTGCTGCTTAAAATAAAATAAATTCATTCTTAAAAATCTCATAACTTAAAATCTCAAATTATTTTCATTCCGGTCGATCCTAATCTCGTCCACGCGTCCGTATCTCAAGCAGGCTGAAAAATAACACATGCATACCATGCAGCATAAAATCATAAATAAATCATATAAAATGGCATGTAATCATCTAAAATATTTTCCCCCTAGTCATGCACTCATTTCTACGTAATCTGGATTTCGGGGCGTTACAGATATCTAGCTGGAACAGTAAGGGGACGCTCAAGCTGGTGCAACAGTTTACTTCCAAAAGTGCAGGGAACACCAAGCTGGTTTACCAGCCTGGAGCAGGAGCAGCACGAAGATCAATCTCAGAGTATTTAGAAGAGTTCAAGAGAAGAATGTAGAAGTACAAAACGGCTCAAGCGTAGATCAAGTGCAGAGTACAAGTGCCATTGCATAGACAAGCGCAGTGATCAAGTGCATGTCATATCACTATGCGCAATAATCAATTCATCATATGAATTGGATAGTGTGCTTGCTGATAGTTTGGATGAGATATGCGAATGGATAAGAGGACAAGCAAGTAACACTAGGGCTCTCGACGAGAAGAATAGAGCACAGCTGGTTAAGGACAAACCAGCTTGAACTGAAAGAGACCAGCTCGGAGCAGAGAAAACAGCTGGGAATGGATAGCGAAGCAACCAACTCAGAGAAATGATCTGCTTGGGTTAAACAAGCTCAGCTGCAGACAAAAAGAGGCACAGAAGCAGAGCAGCTCAAGAGCAGATAAGAGATGAAGAGCAACCACCTGGGAAGACACTAGCTGAGAAACCAGATCTGAACATACCAGCTCAGACAAACAAAGCAGTTTGAACACAAACATACGAAGACCAAATTTATTGGCTCAAACTGATTTATTTCGTCTTGTCCATATGAGGTACAAGAAAACAGAGCTCGAAGTCAAAGGCTGTAGAAGCGCCGATGAAAAGAGCTCAACTCTAATAAAGCTTGCAACGCATTAAAAGCCAAAGGACACAAAGTACAAATACGTCAGAAGACTTTTCAGAACGGATACAACTTTGTGTCCAACGGAAAAATATGCTAAGCGGCTTTATATATCAGGCGCAGAGAACAAATTGAAATATGCGCACAAAAACAGAGAGAGATGGTTGTGCAAATCTAGAATGCACTAACAAGACGAAGCACAACCTGGGAAGACAATGAAAAACCAGCTCGTACAGGAGCACTTCCCAGTGTGTGAGATCTCATATTTTAAAGATAGTACTTACACTGTAAATCTCACACACATATATACATTCACTCACATTCGAGAGTTGAGCGAAACTGACAAGAGTGAATGTAAATTCAAAACTCTCCATTGTAGTATTTGGACAGAGACATTAAACAAGTCTAGTTGTCTTTCACACTGAGACGTTAAAGAAGTGTGTGGTGCTTTCGCACTGAGACGTTAAAGAAGTGCGTGTAGCCTTTATCACTGAGGTGTTAAAGAAGTGTTAGCCACACAACTTAAGGGCTTAGTGTGCAGTGGTGTGGCTAGGAGTTCATGCTGCTGTGGGTTGTAGGAGTGGGTTGCAGCGAGGGTGGTTGTAATCAAAGTCTTCTAGTGGAATCTTTCCCGATTGCGGAAGAAGGGGATACGTAGGGGAGTTTGCACCGAACTTCCATAAACAAACCTCAGCGTATTTCCTTTACTACTTTTCGCATTCATACATACGCATTGCTGTTGGCATACAATGGCGGATCCGGATCCGGTTTCCCGGGGGCGCAGCGGAAGTTAAAAGTTGCCTCGAGAAACGTTCAATACATTAAAAACAATCAATAAACATTCATAGGGCATTTATCGAATTGCTACCTTGCTGGCGTCTAGGCGCCTCGCTCCGACCAGTTTCACGAGGAAACTGGCACTTCAAACGGTAGGCGGCGGTAGATCGTCAATCAGGTCCACGACCAGAAACAATCTTCCTCCGTCAATCTGCACTAGAAGATCTGACGGATTTTAGCACGAACGGATTCTCCTCGTCATGGTGATCGAAACAAGTCCGATCACGCGAAAAACCGGGCGACGGCGGCGACGGCGGTGACGGCCGGCGGGCGGCGGCGATGGGCGGTCGGCGGCGGCGTGAGGCGTGTGGGAGAGGGTGGGCGGCTATGAGAGCTAGGTTGTATCTTGTGTGTGTCTCATGGTAGCCCTAGGTCTAATTAAATAAGTGATGGGATTGAACCGGACCAATGGACCTGGGGCGGACCCAGTCCAATATATGAACATTCGGTTCAACCGCATCACGAATCCAGTACTTGTGTGACCCTCAATGGTTCAGGGATACAGCTAGCCGTGGGCCCACAACCATTGTGACTCCAAAATCACAATTTCGGATTTGCCCATCGGATCATGGTAAAGCGTCTAGCAACATCGCCCTATGATTCCCTAGGGATCACTGATAGTGCCTGCAAGAACCAGTTGGTCGTGGTTAGCGTACAGTACGGTCCTTTCAACACATATATCCCGATCAGATCAACGACCATTGGTAAATCGAGAGTCGCTAGAGATCCGATAGCTATGCATACATCTTGGAGATCGAATAGTGACATCGCGAGTGTTACTAGGTAAACCCATTTACCTAAAACACATCCAGTACTCTGGCCAGAGATTTATACACTTCTATCCCCTCAGATAGCATAGGATATCCACGCATGAGAGCGAGCGGTGAATCCTCGACAACGAAGCATCGACTCCTACATGCATCCGGACCTCACCCAATCCCGCCGCCTAATGACCCCAAGTGAGTCGGCAAACGGGTCAAAGTGAGGCACCTATCATGTAGAGTCTCAATGGCGTTTCGAGTAGTGAGGACTAATCAGTACAACCAAGACCTCGGACTTATCCACTCGACAAATGGCAACCACTTGAAAAGTCCGAACGAGGGTAGTTTGATAGATCACCAGGTCACTATCTATCTGCATGCTCAGAATATCACAATGTTCCCTACCAATGAAACATGGTACTTCGCATCGCAAATGCTAGTCTCAAGCTCGGGCGGCCTTATCCTCATTTTGACGGCCCAATCGACTAGGAACGAATTCAGAATACACAGTGACTATTATATGTGTTTCATGATAGCCATCATATCCACTATCACATCTAACATATACTATGGTGCATTCTAGGTCTTTATCCAACACAATTGTTAAACATCATATAACACAATGAAAATAAAGAACGCCATAAAAAATGCGAATAACATATATAAAGACTGTCATATACAAAAGTCAATAAAAACCCACACGCCACAAGTTGGCTAGTTGGGCATCTACTCTAACAATCTCCCACTTGCCCTATAGCCAACTACTCATCAGACGCAGTCCCATTGTTTCGCGATGTTTTTCAAACAACGGTCCTGGCAAGGGCTTCGTAAGTGGATCA
>KQ989640.1:40709-60883 GCA_001598015.1 Dorcoceras hygrometricum | reverse complement strand
AAGTTAACACCAGCCTCAACTTTACTGGGATCCACAGAAATACCATCCACCGAAATCACATGACCCAGAAACACAACTTGATCTAGCCAAAACTCGCACTTGGAAAATTTAGCATACAGCTGCGAGTCTCGTAGCGTCTGAAGAACCAACTTCAAATGCTCTTTGTGCTGCATCGGAGTCTTAGAGTACACCAAGATATCATCGATAAACACAATCACAAACTGATCGATGAACTCTCTAAAGACTCGATTCTTCATATCCATGAAGACTGTGGGGGCATTAGTCAAACCAAAAGGCATAACTAGGAACTCATAATGCCCGTACCTCGTACGAAAAGCAGGTTTTGCAACATCTTGCTCTAGAATGCGCAACTTATGGTACCCCAAACGCAGATCAATCTTAGAAAACACAGTCGAACCCTGAAGCTGATCAAACAAGTCATCGATCCTCGACAAAGGGTACTTATTCTTCACTGTCGCCTTATTCAATTGCCTAAAGTAGATCCACATCCTCATCGACCCGTCCTTCTTCTTAACAAACAAGATAGGCGCTCACCACGGGGACATGCTAGGCCTAATTAATCCCTTCTCCAGCAAATCACGAAGCTGAACCTTAAGCTATCTCAACTCAGCAGGCGCTAAACGATACGGAGCTCGAGATATAGGAGCTGTACCAGGTACCAACTCCATGCTGAATTCTATCTCCCTCTTCGGAAGAAGACTAGGAATCTCCTCCGAAAACACATCTGGGAAATTGCGAACAACGGGAACATCACTAAGCTCTATGCGTGAAGAATAAAACGCATCCAAAGCATAGATCATAAATCCAGCGTTCTCCAACGACAACAAGTTAAACATATCCATCGCATAGACTAAAGGAATCTTAGACTGGGAATCGTGACCATAGAAATTCCATTTCTCGCCAGACTGGGGCCTAAAACGCACAACGTCATGGAAAAAATCCACAGTGGCCCAATAACTAGACAACACGTCCATTCCCCACTATGCAATCAAAGTACCACATCACTAGCCTAATCAGGTTGGCTAACAACACGTTCTAACCAAACCTAATAACGCCATTCAACAAGATCTCTTGGTAGTATAGGCTCGCGCCGACAGGAGTCGCAACAGACACAACATTACATAAAAAAATGGTATGCAAACCATGCTCAGCCACAAATGCATCAGAAATAAACGAATTTGATGCTCCTATATCAAACAACACACGCACAGGAAAATCAAAGACAAAACAAGTACATGTGATCACTCCTCCTCCTGGCGTGCCTTCTGCTTGCTCCCTAGTCATGGCATTCACTTGGGCAAACTGAGGGTCATGAAAACTGGGGCTGGGAAGACTGTCCAAACCGCGAAGGATCAGGCTGCTGAAACGGCCTAAACTGAGGCTCTCCCAACCTCTTCTGCGAAGCAGGAAAAGAACGACCTCTAGACGATCCACCACGACCCTAGAACATGACTTCTTCTTGAATTGACGACCACGAGGTCTAAACCTATGGTGGCCAGACTGTTGGGCTACCTGCTGTTGCTGGGGCGGCTGGGACGACTGCACAGACTGGGAAGGTTGCACCTCCGAAACCATGGGACGGTTACCTTGCACCACTTGTGGCCTAACACGAGACCTACGATTTTGCAGTCCCTCCTCAATATCCATAGCCTTGTCCACCGCATCCGCATAACTCGTCGGTGAACCCGCCAACACCAAAGAATACAACTCCTCATTCAGTCCTTCCAAGAACTTATTCCTCTTTGCCTTCTCTCGGCCAGAAACATGTGGAACATACGCAAGAAGAGAAGAAAATCTCCGGGCATATTCTCCCGAAGACATAGATCCCTGCACCAGGTTATCAAACTCAAGCTCCCTGGCGTTCACAAAGGATTCCGGAACGTACTCCTGACGAAAGGCAGTACAAAAGCTGTTCCAAGTAATCCCTACACCTGTCTCTTCGAGAGTCCTCGAAGCGCCTCTCCACCAACGCTCGGCACCTCTCCTCAACTGAAACGTAGCCAAACTCAGCCTACGCTCATCATCATACCTGAAACGGTCGACAACCCGGTAATGTGCTGCAACCAGGACTCCGCATCGGAACCAAGCTTATCACCGTTAAACATCTGAGGGTTCATCCACTGAAACCTCGCCATCACAAGTTCCATGTAGTCCACACGGGCTGCCAGCTCATCTACCTCTAACTCAACCTATCTATCACGACCAACACGAGGAACACTACGCTGCACTTCCTCGTTCTGACCCTCGGATTCTTCCTGAAACTGTCCTCTACCTCTACCCCTACGTATAGGTGGCATCTGCGAAGGCACTAAGAGGGGTCACACAGCAACAAATATATATCACATAGCAAATAAGTCACATAGTCAAGCACATGCAACAAGCAACACTGTGCCTAGACTCAAGTGTGATCAAAGAAATTGAGCTTATCCCAGCTTAAGCTCTGATACCAAAAATGTCAAGCCTCGTTCACAAACATAGAGATTAACCACGCAAACAATAGCGGAAGCATTTAAAATAGTGGCTAAATTTTCGCTTTTGACCTGACTGAAAGATACATAATTTGAAATACTACAATACTCAAAATATCTCAGTTTAAAATAACACAGTACAACAGTACAACATTTATCAAGTACAAAACAGCAGTACTACAACTGAATACAATAAAGCACAGGGCATTCCCGGGCTAATAGTACTGATACATATATGCTATACGCTAACTAGGACACTCTAACCACCTCCTGGGGCACCTCTAGCTGGGTCAACTCCACGACCAGCCGAGTAACCTGGGAAACCTGAACAATACACACAGGCAAACAACACCAGCCCCAGAGGGACGTGGGGTCAAACCCCGGTACGGATAGCAACATAAACAGCTAACGGAAAGCAACAGATAATATGCAAATGCTATGCATGTACAGCTGAGTACAAACAGAAGGCTACAACCAATGGCAGGGAGCCAGAATCTCAAAGATGAACAAAGACAGATAGCAACGTATAACAGTGGCCACGGGGCGTGTGAGCATATGGGAGCTACCCACTCGTCTCCAACACACGGCACCAGATGCAAAACATAGCTCACCCGCTGTTGCCCAACTCATGAGGTGTGGGAGCTACCCACTCCGCTCATAGTGGCTAACAGATTCCAGCAGGGAGAGGAGGTATACGGGAGTTACCCGCTCGTCCTCACAGGCATCCTGGTATGCACAGATCAATAAACAAGGCATGGCAAAACAGATCTGAACTCAATGTGACAAATGCGTGTATGCAATAGATAAAATGCCAACACAGAGCATATATAACGATGCAAAGCATACACATTAGCAATCATAATCACCCATGCTCAATCCAAAGCTATAAAACAAGCTCACATCCGTACCTCAAGTCTTCTGAGCTATAACTACCACAAAGCAGTCCCGAGCAACACAGATCTCACACCTGCTAAGCCAAAACATATATACTAGCTCAGGGACAGTAGCACAGAAACTATGAATTGGGAGCTACGAGCTCAACCAAATATGTCCTAACCTTGTAACACAATAGAAGGCTCTAAACAAAGAACAAGGTAGGATCTTAACACTTACCCATGAGCTACCTGAACAGCAGAAGCAAATCGGACGCTTATGCTAACAGACTACAGAAGTGAGATTTCTCTCGATCCACTTCCAGCTTAACGCAAGCTTCCAAAAGCTGTACCAAACGAAGCATCTTAGCAAGAGGAGTCCAGCGCTACCACTCTTACTTCAATCAGAGCTGTCTACCGCAGGCAATCGGAGAAGATAAGGTTCGGTGAACAGTAGCTAGGGTATCGCGACAGAGTTCGCTATCGGGAAATATTTACTAAGTTTCGGGGAATAATACAGGGAAACGAAGTCCAAGTCCTCTTAAATACAACTCAATTCTGCACAAATCGGATGAACAGTTCCCATCGACAATTTAAGTCTCAAAGCTGATTTCCCACTCGGATCTGAATCTCCTATCAGATCTGGCTCTACACCAAGAAGATCCCGACTTATCCAAACGATGTCGCACAGTCCACTCTCGCATCTGGATACGTCACCCGCTACTCAAATCTGAAATGCTCAACACGTCGTTCACAAACACTCAGATCCTATCGAAACACGCTGGCTCACAACTGAACGCCTGCTATACCAGATCTCATCACCACAACTGAGCGCGAACACCCAGCACTGACCAACACTCACATCTGATCAGTTCCCACGGAAAATCTCCAACTCTCAAGATTGTTTCAAGGACTTATACGGACCTGATAACTAAGCCAATCATACCAACTCAAAGCTGGCTCATCCCAGTGTTCAAGCCGAATCTGGTCTATGCTAAACCCGATTATTAACTCAATTAATCTTTCTAAACTTTTGGGTCTCACAAAATCTGATCTAAGCTGTTTCTAATATATAAGCTTCACGATCTTTCTCCTTTACGAATAAATCCATTTTCTCTATTTAACTGTATCTTGTCAAATCTGAAATCCCTCTCTTATAATAATATCAGCTTTCACTGCTGCTGATATCTGAACTGCATACGACCAATCAAAATGATTACTAACCCAGTTTTGTTCCTTAGAAACATCTGATCTGATCTTTCTGTTATAGAAGCCTCTGAACTGAACTGATACGTTATGATCTGAAGTCTTCATGTAAGCCTCTGAACTGTTCTAAAATGCTCTGATCTGAAATACTCTGATCTGAAATACTCTGATCTGATCTGAATAAGATGCCTAAACGATTTCATCCTTAACCCGATCACATGTAGACCAAATCTAAATGGATCTGAGTCCCCAAAAACTTCTAATCCAAATCTGATAGAACCCGATTACTTCAAATCTGATAGCTTAATGTTCAGTTCTTTTTCTTTTTTATGTTATCACTAAAACTTATAATTTTATTTTAACATAAACTGATCTTCTTGCTCTGAGCTGAATTGCCACACTCTAAACTGATATGCTTGCACTGAGCTTAATTGCAACTCTCTAAACTGGTCGGCTGGATCTAAGCTGAACAGCGACTCTCGAAGCTGGTTGACTTGCTGTAAGCTGATCTGCGAAATTATGAGCTGATCAACATGCTCTGAGCTAATCTATGTCGATCTAATCTGATCTGAAATGCTCGAAGTTGATCTGATTAAGCTCTACGTCGTTTTGCTATAATCTGTTTGAGTTCTTGTATTTTTTTTCACCAAAACATATTAAATTTTAATCTCAACATATGCCATAATATATATTTTGATGATTTCAGTTTGAAGTTTATTTAAAGCACATTGACGATGATGTTTGAAGTTAAAATTAAAAATTCGTATAAAGTTTTTATGTTGAAGTTGAAGTTTAAAGTTCATTTTTAGTATGTGGATGTATATTTATTATTTGATAAATGTTTGAACTTTCTGAGTCCTTAGACTCACTAGATCTAATTGTGTGCAAGTGAGAGTGAGGTAGTGGTTCGAGCTAATGAAGCTTGAGGGGATCAAACACAGGCAGCGCACCCCTAAGACCTTTATCCTCTTACGCATTAGTGATTTTACGATATTGTTGGAGGGAAGTTTTTGAAATAAATTCATTTGAGACGTCGAAGTTTGAAAGGTAGTGTCAGTCCCGATAATTACAAATTAATCACACACTTAAAGATAAATACGAAAGCTTAAAAGCGGGTTAAAATTTTTCTTTTCGGCATGATACACTGAGTCGATCGGTCCTATCTGATCGGCGATCGGAGTTATAATGAAGTCTCGTTGGTGGAGATGAACTGAATGTTCATCGTTGGACCCGGGCCCGTTGGGCCGGTCCAAGTCCAACACTTAAGTCTATTTAATTAGACTTAATCAAGACTTGAAACAACACTTGTGATACACTTTAACCTAACCCTAGAAACTAAGCGCCGCCCCTCCTCTCCTCTCTCAAGCCGCCGCCGCCGCCGCCGCCCGTCTTCGCCGAAAAATTGTTTCCGGAAAATTCGACGAGGAGAATCCGTTCGTGCTGATCTCGTCAGTCCTTCTAGTGCAGGCTGACGAAGGAGTCTCGTTTCTGGTCGTGGACCGGATTGGCGATTTCTACCGCAATCTACCGAGAAGAGCCGACGTTATTGTAACTATGGTTGGAGCTAGGCACAAGTGCCAGCAAGGTAGTCACCTAAACATCCTATGCATGTCGTAGTTTGTTAATGAATTTTTCATATTGATCGTCTCTCGGCATCTGTTTTCTATTCTTCCGCTGCCTAGCCGGGGGGCGGATCCGGATCCCCAACACGCTCGGCACCTCTCCTCAACTGAAACGTAGCCAAACTCAGCCTACGCTCATCATCATACCTGACACGGTCGACAACCCGGTAATGTGCTGCAACCATGACTCCGCATCGGAACAGGCTTATCACCGTTAAACATCTGAGGGTTCATCCACTGAAACCTCGCCATCACAAGTTCCATGTAGTCCACACGGGCTGCCAGCTCATCTACCTCTAACTCAACCTATCTATCACGACCAACACGAGGAACACTACGCTGCACTTCCTCGTTCTGACCCTCGGATTCTTCCTGAAACTGTCCTCTACCTCTACCCCTACGTATAGGTGGCATCTGCGAAGGCACTAAGAGGGGTCACACAGCAACAAATATATATCACATAGCAAATAAGTCACATAGTCAAGCACATGCAACAAGCAACACTGTGCCTAGACTCAAGTGTGATCAAAGAAATTGAGCTTATCCCAGCTTAAGCTCTGATACCAAAAATGTCAAGCCTCGTTCACAAACATAGAGATTAACCACGCAAACAATAGCGGAAGCATTTAAAATAGTGGCTAAATTTTCGCTTTTGACCTGGCTGAAAGATACATAATTTAAAATACTACAATACTCAAAATATCTCAGTTTAAAATAACACAGTACAACAGTACAACATTTATCAAGTACAAAACAGCAGTACTACAACCGAATACAATAAAGCACAGGGTATTCCCGGGCTAATAGTACTGATACATATATGCTATACGCTAACTGGGACACTCTAACCACCTCCTGGGGCACCTCTAGCTGGGTCAACTCCACGACCAGCCGAGTAACCTGGGAAACCTGAACAATACACACAGGCAAACAACACCAGCCCCAGAGGGACGTGGGGTCAAACCCCGGTACGGATAGCAACATAAACAGCTAACGGAAAGCAACAGATAATATGCAAATGCTATGCATGTACAGCTGAGTACAAACAGAAGGCTACAACCAATGGCAGGGAGCCAGAATCTCAAATATGAACAAAGACAGATAGCAACGGATAATAGTGGCCACGGGGTGTGTGAGCATATGGGAGCTACCCACTCGTCTCCAACACACGGCACCAGATGCAAAACATAGCTCACCCGCTGTTGCCCAACTCATGAGGTGTGGGAGCTACCCACTCCGCTCATAGTGGCTAACAGATTCCAGCAGGGAGAGGAGGTATACGGGAGTTACCCGCTCGTCCTCACAGGCATCCTGGTATGCACAGATCAATAAACAAGGCATGGCAAAATAGATCTGAACTCAATGTGACAAATGCGTGTATGCAATAGATAAAATGCCAACACAGAGCATATATAACTATGCAAAGCATACACATCAGCAAGCATAATCACCCATGCTCAATCCAAAGCTATAAAACAAGCTCACATCCGTACCTCAAGTCTTCTGAGCTATAACTACCACAAAGCAGTCCCGAGCAACACAGATCTCACACCTGCTAAGCCAAAACATATATACTAGCTCAGGGACAGTAGCACAGAAACTATGAATTGGGAGCTACGAGCTCAACCAAATATGTCCTAACCTTGTAACACAATAGAAGGCTCTAAACGAAGCACAAGGTAGGATCTTAACACTTACCCACGAGCTACCTGAACAGCAGAAGCAAATCGGACGCTTATGCTAACTGACTACAGAAGGGAGATGTCTCTCGATCCACTTCCAGCTTAACGCAAGCTTCCAAAAGCTGTACCAAACGAAGCATCTTAGCAAGAGGAGTCCAGTGCTACCACTCTTACTTCAATCAGAGCTGTCTACCGCAGGCAATCGGAGAAGATAAGGTTCGGTGAACAGTAGCTAGGGTATCGCGACAGAGTTCGCATTCGGGAAATATTACTAAGTTTCGGGGAATAATACAGGGAAACGAAGTCCAAGTCCTCTTAAATACAACTCAATTCTGCACAAATCTGATGAACAGTTCCCATCGACAATTTAAGTCTCAAAGCTGATTTCCCACTCGGATCTGAATCTCCTATCAGATCTGGCTCTACACCAAGCAGATCCCGACTTTAACCAAACTACGTCGCACAGTCCACTCTCGCATCTAGACAGGTCACCCGCTACTCAAATCTGAAATGCTAAACGCATCACAACACTCAGATCTCACCAAATCTGACGACCAACACTACTCACATCTGAGTTTCGCCCGCTAAACCAAAACGTTGTCGTTCCAACTAATCCAAACAACGTAGTTTAGCTATTCGTTATAGAAACACGCTGGCTCACAACTGAACGCCTGCTATACCAGATCTCATCACCACAACTGAGCGCGAACACCCAGCACTGACCAACACTCACATCTGATCAGTTCCCACGGAAAATCTCCAACTCTCAAGATTGTTTCAAGGACTTATACGGACCTGATAACTAAGCCAATCATACCAACTCAAAGTTGGCTCATCCCAGTGTTCAAGCCGAATCTGGTCTATGCTAAACCCGATTAATTAACTCAATTAATCTTTCTAAACTTTTGGGTCTCACAAAATCTGCTCTAAGCTGTTTCTAATATATAAGCTTCACGATCTTTCTCCTTTACGAATAAATCCCTTTTCTCTATTTAACTGTATCTTGTCAAATCTGAAATCCCTCTCTTCTAATAATATCAGCTTTCACTGCTGCTGATATCTGAACTGCATACGACCAATCAAAATGATTACTAACCCAGTTTTGTTCCTTAGAAACATCTGATCTGATCTTTCTGTTATAGAAGCCTCTGAACTGAACTGATACGTTATGATCTGAAGTCTTCATGTAAGCCTCTGAACTGTTCTAAAATGCTCTGATCTGAAATACTCTGATCTGAAATACTCTGATCTGATCTGAATAAGATGCCTAAACGATTTCATCCTTAACCCGATCACATGTAGACCAAATCTAAATGGATCTGAGTCCCCAAAAACTTCTAATCCAAATCTGATAGAACCCGATTACTTCAAATCTGATAGCTTAATGTTCAGTTCTTTTTCTTTTTTATGTTATCACTAAAACTTATAATTTTATTTTAACATAAACTGATCTTCTTGCTCTGAGCTGAATTGCCACACTCTAAACTGATATGCTTGCACTGAGCTTAATTGCAACTCTCTAAACTGGTCGGCTGGATCTAAGCTGAACAGCGACTCTCGAAGCTGGTTGACTTGCTGTAAGCTGATCTGCGAAATTATGAGCTGATCAACATGCTCTGAGCTAATCTATGTCGATCTAATCTGATCTGAAATGCTCGAAGTTGATCTGATTAAGCTCTACGTCGTTTTGCTATAATCTGTTTGAGTTCTTGTATTTTTTTTCACCAAAACATATTAAATTTTAATCTCAACATATGCCATAATATATATTTTGATGATTTCAGTTTGAAGTTTATTTAAAGCACATTGACGATGATGTTTGAAGTTAAAATTAAAAATTCGTATAAAGTTTTTATGTTGAAGTTGAAGTTTAAAGTTCATTTTTAGTATGTGGATGTATATTTATTATTTGATAAATGTTTGAACTTTCTGAGTCCTTAGACTCACTAGATCTAATTGTGTGCAAGTGAGAGTGAGGTAGTGGTTCGAGCTAATGAAGCTTGAGGGGATCAAACACAGGCAGCGCACCCCCAAGACCTTTATCCTCTTACGCATTAGTGATTTTACGATATTGTTGGAGGGAAGTTTTTGAAATAAATTCATTTGAGACGTCGAAGTTTGAAAGGTAGTGTCAGTCCCGATAATTACAAATTAATCACACACTTAAAGATAAATACGAAAGCTTAAAAGCGGGTTAAAATTTTTCTTTTCGGCATGATACAAAATAGCGAGTAAAATATTCGAATACACAAAATAAATATACTAACACCCTTAAAAATGGTTTACTACCACATGAAGAGCTAACATACTCATAGGACATGCAGAAAAGTAAAAGATTAAACAGCATATCCCAGTTAGCAACTCAAGTATATAAAATTCATCAATCAACAACGTCAAATCAAATACGATCACAACAACTACCCAGGGCATCTCCTAGTATTGACTCGACAATATATACATATACATATATAACTGGGTCACTCGATCAATTCTAATGGGCTCCACTAGCTGATGCTCCATCGGGTACAGCTGATCCACTTGGATAACCTATAATGGAAATCAACACAACCAAAACAGAGTCAAGCCCCAGTATGGATAACATTTTAAAACAGCAAGCGAAGTACGGATATATGCAATGTTTGATGCAATGCATGACCGATAATAATAAATATCGGGTACCAAAAAATCGGAGGCCAAACAAAACAGTCAACAGCAACATGTGGGAACATCATCGGGGGTTCTGGAGCCATCCGTGTGGTTCCAACAAAAAATAGATGTGGCTCATCGTCGAGGGTGACGGAAGCTACCAGCTCGGCCGCGACGGCAAACATAGGTGCACTTCAACCACCCGCCACCACATATCCAGGCCACAGAAAACTGAGGGGGCGGGAGCTACCAGGTGCATCCTCAGTACTCTCCTCAGGAGTATGATAGACAAAGCCACTCCACGAGAGTACAACTCAAGACAAGAATCAATACAACGGCTAACCATAGAATATCAATGCTCAATATGAAATGTACATACTCGATGCCATGACTTGTATATGAATAGATGCAAGCACATGTCAAAAACAGCATAGGCAACAACATAGATCAAAAGATAGAGAACATAATCACACTCTACGAAAGATATAACTACCAGTTCCAAATCTGTACCTCGGGTATCTCTTACCTAATACCTCAACTCAGCTCGATGTTTAGGACAGTAAACCCACACCGTTAACTCAATCAGTAACCAACATCTCCAGCTCATGCACTTTACACACAATAGATTGCACGAACCAGCACTTCAGCTAGTAGGGTGGAAAAATCACACCAAAACCACAAGAGTCTCCAGCAGCTTGGTAATCTTACATCACCAACTACAATCTGCTCAAACAACTAATGGAGACCTAAACTGAAAAGCCAAATGATCGGAAAATGCGAATAATAGCTCGCCTCTATTAATGTCACGCTTCTTATCCGGCCAACCACTGGCTCCAAGAGTGGTATGGAAATGACGGGTTTGGAGAGAGGAGTCCATCGGTACCAACCTTGCTCCAAGATGAGCCGTCTAGCACCGACTATCGTAAAATATAAGGTTCGTGTGAACAATGTCGAGGGTTTTGCGATTGGGATATCAGCTCGGGCTCTCAAGGTATAAAAAATATCTAAGTGTCAAGAAAATGAATAATACTTGGTCGAAGTCTAAGTATATAACTTAAGTTCTACCGAGTTGATCTACAGTAACCACCGACCAGCTCAGGCCTCTGAGCCGATACCAGCTCGGGAAGTCCATTTCTCCTTTAAGCTGACTTCAGCTCAGAACAACCAACATGTACAACAACACACCAGCTCAACATCAACCGATTAGCACAGGACCCTCAAATCAGCTTATCACTTGACAAACAGTACGGCCAATATCAGCACTCTACACCATCCAGCTGAGGCATCAGATCATCTTGCACTATTTGAACCAGTACGCGCTACTCAACAGTACATTACTACCAGACCAACTCAGCTCACACCAGATTAGCTCAGCTCGATCAGCACACAACTCGATCGGCCTAAAGTAGCTTGATCAGGTCAGCACGCGCGATCCAGTTCAGCACTCTTGATCCAGCTCGGCATTATTCCATCAAATCAGCATGCTTCAATAGATCAGCTCAGCACTCAAGCAAACAATCCAGCTCGTGCCCGATCGGATCCATCTAAGCAGATTAATCCAACTTAAATAACCTGAACTGATCTTCCAGGCCTCATAGGTAACTTGTTGGATTTACGTTTTTTATTACAATATGACGTTTATTTGACTTTATGTCACATGATGGTTAATTTCAAGTTTCGTGAAAATTTGTTGAGGGCACTATTCATGTGAATAGTGACCGAAACCATTTCAAAAAATAAAGTTTCATGCCTTTCTGATCAAAGAAAAATATGTTAGAAAATTTTGTGTCGTATCAGTTGGTATCAGAGCAAGGTACTAAAGGGTTGTGCATGCTGCCAGTTCCGGGAGACTCAAGAGTCATGAGTGTTAAAAGTAAAAATGTTTTAAATGCTATCAGAGCATTGTACTGGATGATACCACTATTTAGGCATATTGGTTACGTGTGATCATGGTTTGTATGTACAGATATGCCTCACAGACTATGAGTGAACATGGAGTCAAGGGAAGAGGAGAGGCGAGGCGAGATCTACCTCCACCTCCACCCCTAAGTCTAATGGACAATTATTGGCTGGTTTGGCTCATTTACTCATTAGTAGGCTAAGGCTACTTGGAGGGTGAAACCGGAGGCGGTTTATGAGTTCCAAAAGATGAATCCGAAGGAATTTTCATGTACCACTGATCATTTGATGGCTGAGGACTAGAAAAATCCCTGGAGATGATTTTCGATGTCATGAGTTGGGAGATGGGGATAGTGTGTGATGCAACAAATATATGCTGAGGGGTGATGCCCATCTGTTGTGGGAGGGGGCTGGAAAGTCAAGATATGGACACATTGATCTAGGAAGGTGTAGCGACTGGATTTTTTTTCTAACTTAAATTAATAAGTTTTGGGTTCGAATTGAAGAATTCTAAAAGTTTGTACGCTATTCAAAATAAAAAAACGTACAACCTTCTGGACTGAATTGCAAAAGAATAGAACTTTGTATTTATAGAACTGAAATAACCCAAATCAGATCTGATCATATAACTGCTCGGAAATTCATACAACGTTCAAAGGTACCGTTCTGTTCAGATTACATCAAAACAAGGAATCGGTAATCTGTTATGTTCCAAAATGGTAACTAAATTTCTGTACAACAAAACAGAAGAGACTGAAAACTGAACGGAATCTATTGTCTACAATAAATAGAACTGAACATAGAACTAAAACTGGTGTCCACGATAAACACCTCTGATCTATTCCAGCTCACACCATCCAGCTCCCTACTGTTCATCACCTGCACTCAGTGAGCCTAGGGGCTCAGCAAGTAAATCTGGAATATCAAAGGCAGGCAATGCAAGCATATCAATAATTGTATCTATACAATAGTTCAAATCTGAACAAAGCGTATATTGAGTACTATGATACGATAATTTGGAAAATCTGAAAGCGTAACTGCGATGTTTGAAAACATTTGTTTTTGCTTTTAAAAGGAAGAATCTTAAGCATTTCTCAGAGTCATGATTGTAAATCATCCTGTGCTTTGTTCTTATTATTACTCAAAACATGGCTTAGACACCTGTACATAGGTCAATGTCGTTTGATCAAACTATCATCTGATATCATGAACTGGGAAACAAATCCCATCTATCGCAATTGAAGGGTATGTAGTTCGTCAACCACAACATGGTCCCTTCCGATTTGAAAGGGGCACACTGGTTCGTCAGCCAGCGTCCTCACCCTTTCCTTTGCGACCATCTGTTGTCTATGCCGTTTTCCTTAAACATTCTTCTTTTCTATCTTTTCTTTCTTTTCTGTAACTTGCTTTTCTTACATTTCTTTGATCTGAAACAGATTACTGTCAAGTATGGTTTGCTGTTTTAAACCATTTTGATGTTCAGAAGTTATTGGGAATTCAAAGGATTTCAATCAAAGAAGAAAACCAAAATCAGCTCTGAGTACGAACAATACGCAAGCGTTCCCGCTTTTAGTAGAAAATAAGATCTGGACTGTTTGGTCAACTCAGATTTGGAAAAGTCAACAAGACTTAAAGGAACGGTTCATATTACGATGGTCAAATGAGGTCAACTCAGGCTTGAAACACGAATTCAGATCTCAACATAAAACAGTTCCGAAAAAGAATCAGATTTCGAACTTAACTTGAAATATCAAATCATAGAAGGTTTCCTTAATCTGAAGAAATCAAAAATATCTCAGGAAAACTCCAGAGACAAGAATGACGAAACTACTGTAAGCTACTAAGGCAAAATACCAAAGCTTCTTGTAAGCTACTTTAGCTACTGAAAGGAAATCACGTAAGCTGCTAACAAGAATGACGAAGCTACTTGTAAGCTACTAAGTCAAAATACCAAAGCTGCTTGTAAGCTACTTGAGCTACTGAAAGGAAAATCACGTAAGATTCTTGTGAGCTGCTTTGAAGAATAACCCAGAAAACTCAGGAAGAAACATGAATGAACATCTTAAAACATTTTCGAACATTTTTCTAAATCAAAATCTCAGCAAACACATACTTTCTTTACGTAAAACATCATAACTTCTTTATACGTTTGAAGAACATCAAAACTATTCTTAAACCTTTTAAAACACACACAAACATGCAATAGAAACAATATATGCTTTCAAGAGTGTAGCAAGAAACAGAGTTTACTTGCCTTAATCTGCGACAATAGTTACAGTAAGCGGTTTCAGCTGGATCAACAAACAATCCGATCCACTTCCTGTGAAAATTTTTGAAACTTTGTTCGGCTTTCTTGCAGAGAGCATCGTTTGTGAAAAGTGAAATATTTGAGAAATAAATACGTATGAAGTGTTTCGACAGTTTTTATATGAAATCTGAAATCCAGTTATTGAACATGTTTTCTTTCAAAGGTGCTAAAAATACTTAAAAAGTGCTACTCTAATTTTTTTTAACAACAAAAGATGCAAACCGAACCATTTTAAAAGAGGGAAAAAGTCGGCTTGTCTGGACCGGATGGACAGCTCTTGTAACTGTGCCGCAAATCTGAAAAATCAACTATGACAAAGCTGATTAACAATTGCATTTCAAATAGACCTCTCAATTCTTTAAACTTTCTAATTGTGGACTTAAATGTTTTTGGGCGTTACAATTCTGCCCTCCTTATAAAAATTTCGTCCTCGAAATTTACTTACTTAAACAAATCTGGATAGCTATTTCGCATATCAGCTTCAGCTTCCTAGGTTGCTTCCCTTTCTGAGTGGTTTGTGATGGATCTGTGTAAACAGATCCTAATTAAGTTTTGAATTACACAAAACCTGTTACTGTGGTTCTAACGTTTCTACTTAGTGTACAAATGTTAGCTAGAAATACAACAAGAAAAGTATCGAAAAAAACTGTCATGAAGCAGAATTAATCCAGTCGCAAGAAGCAGAGTGTCCAGGCGTGAAGAATGAAGAGCTACAACCAGACATTGGTGGATTAGAAGAAATCATACGTTGATAGAGCAGGAGCTGGAGAAGATGGATTCAGCAGTAGAAGTATTCAGCAATAATGACGTCAACGTTGCTATTGAAGGAATCAAGAATCAGTAACGATGACGTCAGCATTGCTGATTGGAAGAAGTTAAGATCAGCAACTATGACGTCAGTAATATCAGCAGACAGCTAGATGGATCAGTGATGATGACGTCAGCAGTTATGTCATAATCAGCAGTTGACAAGAGAAGTGCAAGAGATGGAGCGACGTCGTTTAACTCTTAACAGTGAATCAGACGTAGCGCGAAGAAAAGATAAATCCAGACGCAAGCTACAGTACATCCAGACGAGAGCTACAGTGTTATTTAACCAGTCGAGGATGTATAGCAAACAATGTCGTTTGGATAAGTTAAAACGGCGGCGTTTGAACTAACCAGTCGTTGGGTAATCCAGTCGCAAGCTACAGTACAACCAGTCGATGGTACTTGACGTTAGCGATAGCAAACGTTGTCGTTTGGATAAATGGATACGACAGCGTTTTGCCTTCGCGCTAAGATTCAGTCGATGGTTTTTGCGATGGTGATAACCAGCAGGTACCTCTCTTAAGGGAAACCAGCAGGTAGTTACAGTGAAATTAAAAGAGAACCAGCCGTTGCGAATCAAGGATCAAAACCAGACGCTGTGAAGAGAATAAACCAGACGCAGCGCATAGCTAAAGAAAAACCAAAGTTGAAAAGAAGAAACAGAATGAATTCAGATCTCAACATAAAACAGTTCCGAAAAAGAATCAGATTTCGAACTTAACTTGAAATATCAAATCATAGAAGGTTTCCTTAATCTGAAGAAATCAAAAATATCTCAGGAAAACTCCAGAGACAAGAATGACGAAACTACTTGTAAGCTACTAAGGCAAAATACCAAAGCTTCTTGTAAGCTACTTTAGCTACTGAAAGGAAAATCACGTAAGCTGCTTGTGAGCTGCTTTGAACAATATCCCAGAAAACTCAGGAAGAAACAGGAATGAACATCTTAAAACATTTTCGAACATCTTTTCTAAATCAAAATCTCAGCAAACACATACTTTCTTTACGTAAAACATCATAACTTCTTTATACGTTTGAAGAACATCAAAACTATTCTTAAACCTTTTAAAACACACACAAACATGCAATAGAAACAATATATGCTTTCAAGAGTGTAGCAAGAAACAGAGTTTACTTGCCTTAATCTGCGACAATAGTTACAGTAAGCGGTTTCAGCTGGATCAACAAACAATCCGATCCACTTCCTGTGAAAATTTTTGAAAACTTTGTTCGGCTTTCTTGCAGAGAGCACCACTTGTAAAAGTGTAATATTTGAGAATGAAATATGAATAAAGTGTTTCAACAGCTTTTATATGAACTCTGAAATCTAATAATTGAACATATTTTCTTTCGAAAGTACTAAAAATGCTTAAAAGTGCTACTATAATTTTTTTAATAACTAAAGATGCAAACCGAACAATTTTTTTATTAAAAAAGAGGAAATAAATCGGCTTGTCTGTACCGGCTGAGCAGCTCTCATAATCGTGTCTCAAATCTGAAAAAATCAACTATATGAAACTGATTAACAAATATATTTCAAATAGATCTCTCAATTCTTTAAACTTTCTAATTTTGGATTTAAATTTTTCTGGGCGTTACAATTCTATCCTCCTTATAGAAACTTCGTCCTCGAAATTTACTTACTTAAACAGATCTGGATAGCTATTTCTCATATCAGCTTTGGCTTCCCAGGTCGCTTCCATTTCCGAGTATTTTGCCCACTGAATCTTGATCATAGGGATACTTCAATTATTAAATTACGATTCTCTCTCAAAAGAATCTTCACTGGAGCTTCTTCGTAGGTCAAATCAGGTGCAAGCTGGATAGGCTCATATCTTAATACATGCGAAGGATTCGAAATGTATTTCCTGAGAGCTTATATATGAAACACTGTAAACTGCTGACAACTGTGGGGGTAAAGCTATACGATAAGCTAAAGTCCCAATAAAGTTGATATCAGTCGAGAAGATAAGAGGCAAAGTGAAGTCTGGAACGATAAGAACCAGCTGGAGCGCTAAGCGAAGATGACGTCAGTAGAATCAGTAGATGGATCAGCGAAGATGACGTCAGTAGAATCAGTAGATGGATCAGCGAAGATGACGTCAGCAGTGATGTCATCACAATCAGCAGTGAGCTACAGTACAACCAGTCGATGGTACTTGAAGTTAGCGATAGCAAAACGATGTCGTTTGGATAAATGGATATGACAGCGTTTTGCCTTCGCGCTAAGATTCAGTCGATGGTTTTTGCGATGGTGATAACCAGCAGGTACCTCTCTTAAGGGAAACCAGCAGGTAGTTACAGTGAAATTAAAAGAGAACCAGCCGTTGCGAATCAAGGATCAAAACCAGACGCTGTGAAGAGAATAAACCAGACGCAGCGCATAGCTAAAGAAAAACCAAAGTTGAAAAGAAGAAACAGAATAATTAAACCAGACGCAGTAGTTTAAGATACAACCAGTAGTGAAGCAGTGCACAATAAATCAGCATAAGATCAACAGAAGCTAACAGTTGTTGAAGAAAGGCAAAATCTGATAACTGACGTTGATCAGGTTCAAGCTAAGCAGTTGACAAATTATATTATGAATAAATTACTAAAGCTGGATGTCAACTGCTGAGCCTAGTTCAAGTGTTGAAGACGACAAAAAGCCTGCAAAAGAAAGGACACAAGGACAACTCCCAGTCGGTACTTTACAGAACATATTTCAAACGGGAAGAATTTGTGTCCAACGGATTCAATTTGAACAGAGGCTATTTAAGGGAGAAGATTTGAAGGAAGAAGATGATGATTTTGTGAAGATTCAAAAGAACAAAAAGGGAAGAAAAACAGAGACGAAGCAGTCGACCGCCATTAGAGAGGAGCGGACTACGAGTGTTGACTGTTGAGTCTAAATCATCTTTTGTAGAAGTATTTTTCCCAGTGTTTGAGATTTATTCATTTGAGAGTTGAGCGATACACTGTAAAATCTCACACACAGATTCACTCGCATATTTTGAGAGATATGCGTAATTGTTTATCGAGTGAATCACAAACAGATCACGTCCAAGCACGACGACGTTAAACTCTGTGTTTGTAGCCTTTCTCACATAGGCGTAAAACAAGTGAGTGACAGCCGAGGGCTGGTGGAGTCTAGGAGTTCTCGCAGCTGCTGGTTGCGGGATCGGGTCTGTACACGATGTGTAGATCAAATCTTCTAGTGGAACCTTCCTAGGAGGAAGAAGGGGAGACGTAGGACATTGATGTCCGAACTTCCATAAACAAATAAGCTGTGTATTGTATTGATGGATCTGGATAACAGATCCAGAATGTATTTTGAATTACACAAAACCTATTTATTGTGTTACTAATGTCTCTACTAAGTGTGCAGATGTTAGCTGGATTTACAACAGAAGAAGCTGAAGCTGATACCGTAGCAGACCAAGGGCTGAAAAGAGTAAATCGTATTTTTGGAGGCCTAAACGAAGGAATTTGGCCAAAAACGGAGGAGCTCACTGCATAGCAGTGAGTTTTGCTCGTTGGACCGTTTCGGAGGGAACAGCACAGGCCTCATGCGAAAATGTGATATGGAACAGAATCTATGAAGTCTGCTGGAAGAAATATCGAAGAAGAAGATGTGCACTGGAGCGCTATCAAGAGCTGTTGGAACTATAACAACAAGTAGAATTCAGCAACCATGACATCAGCGTTGCTGATGAAGAAACAGAAGCTGATAGCAGAAACCGCAACAGTGAAAACAGCAATTGAAACAGTAGGTTGCTAAAACAAAACAAAAGATCGAACAAGTAGAAACCTACTGTTAAGGTTGCTGATGGATAGTGAGGTTGCTGATGACAGACGCGAACAAGGAAAGATGATTTCAGTAGTTGAAGAATAAGAATAGGAGCTGTCAACAGCGATGAGTTGATCAATATTACAAAAGCTGTTGGCAGATACTATTACAAAAGCTGTTGGACGCAATCACCATTTAAAAGGGAAAGAATCTGCGGCTGAAATTAAGTCGTACTAATGCCTTCAATCAAGGGGACAAAATTAGTACTATTCTGGGAAATAGTATAATGTACAGAGGATGATTGTACCAACTTGGAAAGAAGACAAATTAGCCATAACAAGCGCAGAGAGGCATTGGAATTAATCTAACGGCCATATTTGGGGGAAGAAAATATATATACAAGAAGCACTATTCAAGAAATAGATTTTTGACAGATTAAGTGTTGCACAGTGCACAAATTGAAGAGGGAAGAAAAACAGAGAGACGAAGCTGTCAACTATTATTCAACCAGAGGAGCGCTTATTGCACAGTTGACATGCTGAGTCTCAATCAGCTTTTGTAGAAGCATTCTTCCAAGTGTGTGAGATTTAATTATTTTGAGAGTTGAGCTATACACTGTAAAATCTCACACACACAGATTCACTCACATATTTTGAGAGATGTGCGAAATTTCTTAGCGAGTGAATCAAAACCCAAATGCAAATCAGATCCCGTCCAAGCACGAAGACGTTAAACTCTGTGTCTGTAGCCTTTCTCACATAGGCGTAAAACAAGTGAGTGACAGCCGAGGGCTGGTGGAGTCTAGGAGTTCTCGCAGCTGCTGGTTGAGGGATCGGGTCTGTACACGATGTGTAGATCAAATCTTCTAGTG
>KQ989640.1:0-15413 GCA_001598015.1 Dorcoceras hygrometricum | reverse complement strand
GGCAAATGAGTCAAAGTGAGACGCCTATCATGTAGAGTCTCAATGACGTTTCGAGTCGTGAGGACTAATCAATACAACCAAGACCTCGGACTTATCCACTCGACAAATGATAACCACTTGGAAAGTCCGAACGAGGGTAGTTCGATAGATCACCAGGTCACTATCCATCTGCATGTTCAGAACATCACAATGTTCCCTACCAATGAAACATGGTAATTCGCATCGCAGATACTAGTCTCGAGCTTGGGCGGCCTTATCCTCATTTTGACGGCTCAATCGACTAGGAACATGTTCATAATACACAGTGACTATTAGATGTGTTTCATGATAGCCGTCATACCCACTATCACATCTAACATACACTATGGTGCATTCTAGGTCTTTACTCAACGCAATTGTTAATCATCATACAACACAATGAAAGTAAAGAATTCCATAAATAAATGCGAGTATCATATATAAAGATCGTTTATACACAGTGACTATTAGATGTGTTTCATGATAGCCGTCATACCCACTATCACATCTAACATACACTATGGTGCATTCTAGGTCTTTACTCAACGCAATTGTTAATCATCATACAACACAATGAAAGTAAAGAATTCCATAAATAAATGCGAGTATCATATATAAAGATCGTTTCATACAAGAGTCTATGAACCCACACGCCACAAGTTGGCTAGTTGGGCATCTACTCTAACATACAAGACCTACGAAACTTCGAACCTCTGCTACGCTCTTAGGTACATGCCATTCCCGAACAGCTTCTACTTTGGAGGGATCTATTTCTTCTCCATTCTTAGAAATAATATGACCGAGAAACACAATATTTTCAATCCAGAATTCACATTTACTAAACTTAGCAAATAATTGCTTAGTCCTCAAAATCTGAAGTATCACTCTGAGCTGGTCAGCGTGTTCTTCTCTGCTCTCAGAGTAAATGAGAATATCATCTATAAAAAAAATCACAAATCTATCTAGAAGTGGTTGGAATATTCTATTGATTAAATCCATGAACACATAAGGCGCATTAGTTAACCCAAACGGCATCACTAAGAATTCGTAATGGCCATAACGTGTTCTAAAGGCTGTCTTATACACATCTGCATCTTTTACTCTAAGCTGGTGATAACCAGATCTAAGATCGATCTTAGAAAAAACAGCAGCTCCTCAGAGTTGGTCGAATAAATCATCTATCCTAGGAATAGGATATTTATTCTTAATGGTTAACTTGTTCAACTCCCTATAATCTATACACAAACGCATACTCCCGTCCTTCTTCTTAACAATAAAACTGGAGCTCCCCACGGTGAAGTACTGGGTTGGATGAAACCTTTATCCAATAAATCTTAAATCTGATCTTTCAATTCTTTCATATCTTTAGGAGATATTTTCAATCCAGAATTCACATTTACTAAACTTAGCAAATAATTGCTTAGTCCTCAAAATCTGAAGTATCACTCTGAGCTGGTCAGCGTGTTCTTCTCTACTCTCAGAGTAAATGAGAATATCATCTATAAAAAAAATCACAAATCTATCTAGAAGTGGTTGGAATATTCTATTGATTAAATCCATGAACACATAAGGCGCATTAGTTAACCCAAACGGCATCACTAAGAATTCGTAATGGCCATAACGTGTTCTAAAGGCTATCTTATACACATCTGCATCTTTTACTCTAAGCTGGTGATAACCAGATCTAAGATCGATCTTCGAAAAAACAGAAGCTCCTCAGAGTTGGTCTAATAAATCATCTATCCTAGGAATAGGATATTTATTCTTAATGGTTAACTTGTTCAACTCCCTATAATCTATACACAAACGCATACTCCCGTCCTTCTTCTTAACAAATAAAACTGGAGCTCCCCACGATGAAGTACTGGGTTGGATGAAACCTTTATCCAATAAATATTAAATCTGATCTTTCAATTCTTTCATATCTTTAGGAGCAAGTTTATAAGGCGGCTTAGAAACTGGAGAAGCTTCGGGTACCAAATCAATGGTGAATTCTAACTCCCGATCTGGTGGCAAACCAGATATGTCTGCTGGAAATACGTCAGGAAATTCACTATATCAAACATATGCCAACTTAATTTTCTTATCTTCCACTACTGATATACCACTAACTAAAAATCCTTGATATCCCTTCTTAATATATTTCTAGGCTTTCAGAGCTGATATCAGCTTAGGAGTTCTATCAAGTCTGCCAGCTTGAAACAAGAATGAGCTCTCGCTGGGTGGTGTAACCTCAACAGTTCTTTGCTTAAAATCTATAATTGTTCCGTACTTAGCCAACCAATCCATTCCCAATATTAAATTGAACTCTATCATAGGTAATACTATCAGATCTGCATAAATAGTATTCCCTTGCAGCTCAAGTTCTACGTTGCGAAGAATATTATTGGTAAGTAAACTGTCTCCGGAGGGATGTTAACACAATATATCTACCTTTAATACTTCTGTTGAAATGGTAAATTCTTAGGAAAATTTACTGATATAAAAGAATGTGTTGCACCAGAATCTAACAAAGCTAAAGTAGGCATACCGGCAACAACAATTTTACCTGTAACAACCGTCGAATCTGGTTGAGCCTGCTCTGATGTCATCACATAAGCTCTACTAGTGATGAGTTGTTTGTTTTGCGGGAAAAACTTAGCTATGTGACCTGGCTTTCCACACTTATAACACCCATCTTGGCCAAAGCGACACTGGCCCGAATGATTCTTTTTGCAGGTTGGACACACTGGCCTATTCCCAGCTTTAGGAACTGCGGTGATAGGTTGAGCTACTATGGGTCCTTTTTCTTGAGACCCTTGCTGATTGTTATTTGGCTTCTTAAATTGTCTGCGATCCTTATTATGGAAGGCTTGACGCTTCAATTGTCTATCATCCTCAATCATTTTCCAATCCTGCTCCACCCGTAGAGCTTTATTCACAGCTGCTCTATAGTCAGCTGGTTCTGCAAGCCTAACATCATGTCTTATCATCGGTCAAATCCATTTATAAAATGTCGAAGCTTCACTTTCGCATTTGTCTCTATTAGTGGAAAAAAGTAGCATCATCTCTCAAATTTGCGGATATAATCCGCATTGGCATGCCTTCTTGCTTAAGAGTTAAAAACTCATTCTGCAATTCCACCCTCACATCCACTGTGAAGTATTGGTCATAAACACCAGCTTAAACTCTTCCTAGGTGAGCATTGCCAAATCTACAGTCAATTTGGCCCCTTCCCACCAGATCATTGCATCTCCTCTCAGCATATATATTGCACACCGAGATCTCTCTTGGGAGTTAGGTGTAAATAATCAAATATAACTTCTAACGATTTGATCCAGCTTTCTGCTATCAGCGGATCTGTTGAACCAGAAAATTCTTGAGGTCGTTGTCTTCTAAACCTCTCATGTGGATCTTCACGAACAACTATTCTCCTTATTGTTTGACCATTTCCTGGATTGGTTTGATCAACCAGACGTTCTAGTAATTGGGCCATGCTGGTTAGGACAGGGTTATTTCTATCAGTTTCACTCTCTCCTTCTATGGTACCTCTTCTTCCTCTACTTCTTCTTGCCATTATCTGTATGGGTAACCCAAAACCACCAAAACACTATTATAAGAGATTACTATATGCTAGAACATGAAATAAAACTCACAGAATGATAGAAGCGGCTGGTGAGAACTGTCTCAGACTGGAAGAAGTGTTTATCTCAAAGACCATGCTCTGATACCAATTGTAGCGATTGGATATTTTTTCTAACTTAAATTAATAAGTTTTGGGTTAGAATTGAAGAATTGTAAAAGTTTATACGCTATTAAAAATAAACAACGTACAACCTTCTGGACTAAATTGCAAAAGACTAGAACTTTGTATTTATAGAACTGAAATAACCCAAATCAGATCTGATCATATAACTGCACGGAAATTCATACAACGTTTAAAGGTACAGTTCTGTTCAGATTACATCAAAAAAAAGAATTGGTAATCTGTTATGTTCCAAAATGGTAACTAAATTTATGTACAACAAAACAGAAGAGACTGAAAACTGAACGAAATCTATTGTCTAGAATAAACAGAACTGAACACAGAACTGAAATTGGTGTCCATGATAAACACCTCTGATCTGTTCCAGCTCACACCATCCAGCTCCCTACTATTCATCACCTGCACTCAAGAAAACTAGTGAGCCTAGGGGCTCAGCAAGTAAATTTGGAATATCAAAGGTAGGCAAAAGAATCAGATTTCGAACTTAGCTTGAAATATCAAATCATAGAAGGTTTCCTTAATCTGAAGAAATCGAAAATATCTCAGGAAAACTCCAGAAACAAGAATGACGAAGCTACTTGTAAGCTACTAAGTCAAAATACCAAAGCTGCTTGTAAGCTACTTGAGCTACTGAAAGGAAAATCACGTAAGATTCTTGTGAGCTGCTTTGAAGAATATCCCAGAAAACTCAGGAAGAAACAGGAATGAACATCTTAAAACATTTTCGAACATTTTTCTAAATCAAAATCTCAGCAAACACATACTTTCTTTAAGTAAAACATCATAACTTCTTTCTACGTTTTAAGAACATCAAAACTGTTCTTAAACCTTTTAAAACACACACAAACATGCAATAGAAACAATATATGCTTTCAAGAGTATAGCAAGAAACATAGTTTACTTGCCTTAATCTGCGACAACAATTACAGTAAGCGGTTTCAGCTTGGATCAACAAACAATCCGATCCACTTCCTGTGAAAAGTTTTGAAAACTTTGTTCGGCTTTCTTGCAGAGAGCACCGTTTGTGAAAAGTGAAATATTTGAGAATGAAATACGTATGAAGTGTTTCAGCAGTTTTTTATATGAAATCTGAAATCTAATTATTGAACACGTTTTCTTTCAAATGTGCTAAAAATACTTAAAAAGTGCTACTCTAATTTTTTAACAACAAAAGATGTAAACCGAACCATTTTAAAAGAGGGAATAAATCGGCTTGTCTGGACCGGCTATACAGCTCTTGTAACCGTGCCTCAAATCTGAAAAATCAACTATACTAAAGATGATTAACAATTGCATATCTTTCTAATTTTTGACTTAAATATTTCTGGGCGTTACAGAAGGGTTCATGGAAATATGTTATAGCATATATTTCCCTGAGGAGGCATACACAGACTAAATAGAGATTTCATGAACCTATGACAGAATGAAATTTCGGTGGTAGAATTTGCACATAGATACGATAGGGGATGCCATTTCATGCCCATGATGCTAACAACGCAATGGAGCAGCAAAAGCATTTTGTGAAGGGATTGAGGCCAGCTATTAAATGGAGGTCCATTCAGACAGCTACACTAGCCAGTGTAGGATTAGAGGAAGCAACTACAGAGGCCTGTTGCCCCAAATACAGACCGATATGTCCAGAGTGTCAGTGCAGGCATTACGGAAAGTTCCTAGAAAAAGAGAATGTGTGTTTCACGTACAAGGCTCCGAGGCATATATCCACAGCTTTTCCACAGCTGAGGCAGCCCGGTCCGGGCAGTGTCTATGTCCTACGGATGGAGCAAGTAGATCTAGACTCTACGCTCATTACAGGTATTTCATTTATTTCAGCATTTTATCCGTTACACTGTGGATTGTTAAGCATGATAGGCTTGAATTGCTAGGAATTATGTTTATCTTCAAGATGGAAAACCTGTTGATATGGTCTTCATACCATCGGAAGTACCTGCACAAATGGATATAGGATAGATATTTGAATGTTCACCAATATTATCGAATTTTGACTTTTCTTTTTCAAAATATCGTCTCATCTCAATTGAAAAAGAAAATAACGTTTCAAGAATAAATCTAGATGTTTGATAAGAAATCCTGCATTTTTGTTTCATTATTTGGTGTTAAGGATTTAAAAAAAAATTATATCTTCATGTCAGTAGACAACTTAGTAGAGAAAGTGGAATTTCAGGGTTCTGTTGAGGGACATCTAATTAGTAAAGGTCGGATTTTCTGGTCAGGAGTCGTCACAAACGCTCTGCTAGATTCATGGGTTATGCATTCCTTCATAGTAGAGTCATTCATAGTACACTTGGGTATAACACTGAAGGTTCATTTGTGGATTAAATGTGACAGTATCATTGGTGTAAGAGATGTTATCCACTCAGTTGATCGGGTATGTGGAGCTTGACTTGCAAGGGAACTCTATTTGAGCGGACTTGATATTTTTACACATGCCCGAGTTTGACATTATCTTGGGCATGGACTGGTTGGCAATGAATGGAGCTTGGATTGACTTCTAGCAAAGAACAGTGAGGATTAGAATTTCCTAATTTGTTACCTGATGATATTTTGTGGCATCCCACCTGAGAGGGACGTGAAGTTTTTGATATATTTGATGCTAGGTACATTTCCAATCTCTAATGCACCGTCATCTAGCTCCTAAAAATATGAAAGAGTTGAAGGAAAAGATACAATATTGCTCGACAAGGGATTCATACGCCCCAATATCTCCCATGGGGTGCACCAGTTATGTTTGTAAAGAAAAAAAGATGAGAAATGAGGCTTTGCATTGACTACAGGGAGTTGAACCGAGTAACAGTGAAGAACAAGTACCCACTACCAAGGGTTGATTATTTATTTGATCTGTTACAGGGAGCTTTGGTGTTTTTAAAAAAGACCTCCAACCTGGGTACCACTAATTGAAGGTGAAGGAAGCAGATGTGTATAAGACGACATTCAGGACTCACTGTGGGCACTACAAGTTCTCGGTGATGACATTTGGGTTGACTGACGCTCCAGTGATCTTCTTGGATCTCATGAATTGCATATTTTAGACTTACCTTGATCTGTTCATTGATGACATACTCATATATTCGAGGACCCAAGAGGAGCACAGTCAGCACTTGAGGACAGCTCTACAGCCATTGAGGGACCTAAGTTGTTTGCTAAATTCAGCATGTGCGAGTTTTGGCTGGAGAAGTTGGCATTCTTGGGACACATTGTGTCGAGTGTGGGTGTGGAGTTAGGCTCAAAAAAATTTGAGGCAGTGAAGGAGTGGGCAATACCTAGGAATGCATCTGAGATATGCAGTTTCTTAGGTTTGGCGAGTTATTATCAGAAGTTTATAAAGGCTTTTTGACTATCGTAGTGCCTTTGACGGCTTTAATGAAGAAAAAAAAAGTAGATGGGGATCTGACTGTCAGAGGAGTTTCGAGGCATTGAAGCATGAATTTAATACAGCACCAGTGTTAGCGACACCATCAGGGCAAGGAGATTTCGTGTTATATACAGATGTTTCTAAGCTGGGATTGGGTGCAGTACTGATGCAAACTGACTGGGTGATCTCCTATGCATCTAGGCAGTTGAAGGTGCATGATTCTAAGGAACAGAAGTGCAGAAATGGATACAGAGGGACGAGTCTAAGGAACAGAAGTTGTACACGGTGGAGGATGGTATACTGATGTACAGAGGGTGTTTTTGGATCCCTATCATGGATTCACTAAGGGTTGTCATATGGCAGAGACGCATAGTTCCCCATACTCAATCCACCACCCAGGGAGTACGACAATGTATACGGACTTAAAGTTTCTTTATTGATAGCTAGGCATGAAGCGAGATGTTGCACGATTTGTATCCGAGTGTCTGACCTATCAACAAGTGAAAGCAGAGCATCAGTGTCCAGCGAGGATGCTTAAGCCACTACCCATTCCCGAGTGGATGTGGAAAAATATAACGATGGACTTTGTAGTGTGATTACCGAGGACAACGAGAGGGTATATGGCTATTTGGGTTATTGTGAATCGTCTCACCAATTTGGCATATTTTATACTGGTGAAGATGACTTTTTATATCACATAGTACCCAGATCTCTATATTTGAGAAATAGTCAGAATGCATGGTATATCGGCCTCTATAGTGTCTGACATAGACTCGAGGTTTACATCTTCCTTCTGGAAGAGCTTGCACTCCGCTATGGGGATTAAGTTGCTATTTAGTATGGTGTTCCACCCTCAGACGGATGGACAGTCGGAGAGGGTGATATAGATTGTGGACGATTTATTGCGGCATGTGTGATCGATTTCTAGGGAGGATGGGAAGCGAGATTCCCATTGGTGGAGTTTACCTATACAATAGCTATCACGTAAATCACATGCGTGAAGATGGGAAGCAATATTACCATTGTAATCTGGATTTCGATCACGTAAACCACATGATTGAGATAAATGTTTTAAAGAGTTGAAATATAGTTGAGATTTTTTAAATATTATCTATGACTTTATTTATGAGATTTAAAGGCGTGTCTGGAGTTTTGTGATTTCATGTGAATAATCGGTACCGAGTCATGGAAATGAGATCGGGGACGATACATGTGACTTTAAATTATTCCAAAATTTAATTTTTATAGAGATTAGATGACAAATATTTGTTTCAGTGCAAGTTTTTGGTTGGATGTCGTTGGTAGGCAAAACTATGTTTTTTGAGCGCTATTCCCATGTAAGAGACTTCTCGGGCAAAGTTGAGGGTAAGCGAAAAAATTATAATTTATTTTTGGGGAATACCAATTTTTGAATTTTAAGCTATGAAATAAATTTTTAGTGAGTATGAATAAGACATAGTTGGGCTTAAAATAATATGGTACGTAAATTAATGTTTAGCGGACCTAAATAATACCCAAAGCCTATTAGATTAATTCCTTAGCTTGGAGGGATACATTACATGCCTCTCTCCATCATATTTCCTCCCTCATCAACCGACACACATCTCTTGAGCCCTAGGTAGAAGTCGTGACATTCAAGGAGCAAAGGTTGGTAGGAATCGCTTCCCGTCTCGCCCCGACGCTTTCAGTAACGTGCATTCACAATTTTTCTATCGAAAGGCAAGCTTTATTTTGAAGTTAAAATTTGCTAAGTATCGAACAATTCAGAACAAAGCATCGTATTCAGCTTAGAAAGAGTACAACTCAAGTGCAACTCAGAACAGTTAAGGAGTATATACCAGTTCAGATTAGAAGCGTAGATCAGCTGGAGCTTCGTAATTAGATCAGAGCGAAATAGATCAGAAAGGAGCTTCGAAGTAAATTATATCAGCTCAAATGTAAAGCGAACAATTTAGAGATAGGTCAGATCAAGAACAATTCAGATCAACAAGTACAGCTTTCAGCTTAGAGCTTATAATTTTTCAAATAAGAACTTACAGCTTGACAAGTCATCTTCAGATCATGGGCCAGATATTATAAGAAGACGCAAGAGAAAACTTGGACGAGCATTTGTGAGGATCAGAACCAGTTATGGTACTACGTACAGAGAGACTTTCAGGAGTCTAAGGTTTCCTCTTTTGGTTAAAAAGCAACTGGATTTTGCAGACAAATTCAATCCTCAGATCAAGAATTAAATGAAGCATTTATTACGGTGTGCTATTGTCCTATTTGAAAGAGGATTGTTTCTATTGGCTCATTTTAATGATCGTTGGATCACAAGATTATATATAGATGGCAAGTTGATGGATAAAAAACAAGTTAGGGTGCATAATGATTGTTGATCTTTGATATCGAAATTTACCGTGTCTGAGTTGTAACAACACTGTGTATTTGTTCTTTCAAATGTATATATGATACATAGTGTGTAAGATGTGCTTAGGTTAGGCAGAACAGAGCTCATACTGTAACTACATTATAGATTAGGAGTCTGTATTCGTTTGGAGAGTGCTAGGAGTTCACACAGTTGAGGTTGGTGAGAATGAGTTGAGGCTGTAATAATCAAATATAGTAGAATCCTTCCTGAACAAGGAATAAGAGGATATGTAGGAGTTTCAGCTCCGAACTTTCATCAAAAAACTCTCACACTTTATATTTTTACTGCATTCAGTTTATAAGATGTTCACTTTCTAATCAAGTTATTTCCACACATTATTTTTTTACTCGAGACGAAATATTAAACTGAGACTCTCTGAGCTGGTAACTCAGCTCTGAGTTAAGCCAAAGGCTTGTAAAATATTCCAAAAAATGTTTTCCTGCAAAAACTAAGAAGGAGTTCATTCACCCCTCCCCCCCGAACTCTTGATCTTACATTTTATCTCTTTCGATTACAACACTTTAAATCTTATTTTCAGCCACATTCAGATCATATTATGTGTGTTTTCAAATAATTTAATACATGGAAACCGATTTTTATAGGGATGTATGCATGTTTTTGTTGAAGGTGTTTCGGTGCTTCTTCAAGTGTCCTTTGCTGTTCGTGTATCATGATGAACCGATGGGGTGCTACTCTTACAAGATTCAAGGGGGTGAGTAAGGTATCCGTTTACAGTACTGGACAGTGGAGAGCGCACCTGGTTGTCGAGCTTGGGAGTCTTGAGGGCTCGGTTGTTTGTGGCCGGCAGGTAGGAGGTTTTGGCTCTTTTAGGTCGCTGCTAGGAAGGCTGAGTCTTGATGGCATGACCAGGGACTTGGGAAAGTCCTAGAACGAGTCTAAGGAGAGGTTGAAGTCGAGCTTAGAAGGGTATGATGGTCGGCCAGGTTTGTACGTCATTTTGGGTTGAGGGAAGTCATGCCAAGCTTCATGGCCGAAGGGTGTGATCGGGTGGCTTGGTGTGAGTGGTGTGAGCTTGGTTCAAATAGTATGGAATGTCCAGGACCTGGTGTATGTCTTGAAATGACCCTAAGGATCTTGTCATGTTATGGTTGGCTTGGGAAAATAGTTTAGTCGGTAAGGGAATGGAAACTACATGCACATCTATTGGATGTGAGGGAGGTGAGCCCAGGATAAAGTGAGTCGTGTTGTGTGTCATGCATACTAATGTCCAGTACTTTGTGTCATGTTTAAGTGGTCTTAAACCATGTGACGAGGGGTTTCAAATCGAGTTCAAGGGCTGTGAGTTAAAGTTATTTAAGTTAGAAGGCATACGGGTATGTATAGGAGCCAAGGAGTGATAGCACATAGTGATGCAAGTCTAGAGGTAATGACAACACCCAGAAAGCATCCAAACAGTATGTAAATGGTTGTAAACATGTTTAGAAAACATATTTTCTAGGCTTGAGTTGATTTTGATGGCTTAGGGCTTCTCCGGTGACTCGTTGAGACCGTACAGTATCCGAGTATCCCGTTGAGAAGCCTAGTACTACTGTGATTGATCATGGCTAAAGTTTGCTATATTTTCTTTATCATCGAAAACATGTTTACCGACAGCAATTTTATGAAAATTAAAATGATGAATTTTATGATGTTAATGGCAGCGACGTGATGTTGATGTTTTAAAAGAAAAGAAAGAAAATATTTTGAGGGATGCAAGTTGACTGTGACCAAGACGTAAAAGAATATGAGGACCACGACGCATGAGATCCGTAAAGTCATTAGAGGAGGATAGAGACTACGGCTAAAGAGGTCTGTATAGCTAGTCTAGCCTAGTATTATGGTTTATCTCTTGATCAAACGAAACATCAATGAGCAAACCTTACAAAAATGTTATTTTTGAGGATTTATGCTATTTATATGTGATGATGTATAATTTGATGATTTAAGGTTGAAGTTTATTTAAAGCACCTTTACGATGATGCTTGAAGAGTTAAATTTTAAAGTTCGCTTAAATTTTTTATGTTGAAGTTGATGTTTAAAGCGTATTTTTAGTATCGTTATTTTGATGCATGTGGATGTATTATTTATTACTCGATATAAAGATTTGAACTTTTTGAGTCCTTAAACTCACTAGATCTGATTGTGTGTATGTAAGAGTGAGGTAGTTGTTCGACCTGATTACGCTTGAGGGGCTCGGCCACATGCATCGCACTCCCGAGACCTTTATCGGCTTGCACATTAGTGATTTACGATAATTTTGGAGGCAATGTATATATTTTTTAAAACTTCGAAATAAATGCATTTGAGATGTCGAAGTTTGAATGTCATCTTGTTGGGACTTACATATTTTATTACGATATGACATTTATTTTACTTTATGTCGCACGACGGTTTATTTCAAGTTTTGTGAAAAATTGTTGAGGTCATTATTCATGTGAATAGTGACCGGAACCATTTAAAAAAATTCATGCCTTTCTAATCAAAGAAAAATATTTTAGAAAAGTTGTATCTTTTCAATCCTATTACTAGGAAATTCAATAACCGTATCTTGTCATTAATAATTGACAAATCCTACCACAAAAGTTTGTAGAATACTTAGGTGTTTATTCATCATGACACCTACCGATCTTAAAAAAAACGAAACAAAAATCAAAAGCGGCTCTATGATTTGGTTAAAGGATTGAATTTGTGAATTGTGAGAAACCGAATTTTCGATAAACCAATATTTTGATTCGGTCAAAACGGAATCGACCAAAATACACATTGTTATACGAGACTCGATATACCCAAATTTCCGCTTAAATATCGGTATAGAGTGGTGGATAAGTATATAAAGCAGATGAAAGTTGAAATTTGAAAGGTGCCGGGCCCTCTGTCTGACATATATATTACTTTATAAACTAAAATAATGAACAAAAATTTACAATTAGCATAAGCATGATGGCCACCTTGGTGAGCAAAGACAAAAGGAAATGATGCATGTTTGCCAATTCAACACTGTTTATATATACTGACACATTATATATCTACATACGATAATGCAAAAAGTTATATATATATATATATCGTGACTTCCTTTTTTTAAAAAAAAATAATTCGATTCACGCCGTTTTTAGAGGGCGTGATTATGTTATATCACGCCCTCCCAAACGGCGTGATACTGTAAATCGATAAATTGATCAGTTTTATATTATTTTGTCAAATTTTTTTATTTTTTGCTATAAACAGTTAAAAACCCCAACTTTCTACTTTCGTTCACGTTTTTTATTTTATTTATTGAAACCTTATTAGTTGCACTATTTCAAAATTTAAGATTTGGTCCCTACAAAGACATCATATATGATTGGATAAAATATAATATAACATGTTTTAAAATAAAATATAATTTTTTCAATTTTTTGTTTAATTAGTCGATTCCAAAAAGGTAATAAGTTTTTAGCAAAAAAACGGGAGTAAATTTTTCTTGCATAATATCTTATGTTATATACCAATTAATTAGGGCAAAAATACATCAAAATACTCTTGCCCTCGAATTAGGTGCGTAATCCATCGTATAATACACGTGGGTGACCATTATTTGTATATATAGTTATGTTAGTCAAAGTACGAACACATGAAGTTGTAAGATAGTCACTAAATTAAGTGGTTTGGGTGGTTTAAAAATATATTTATTATAGTTGTTAATCAATCCATTAATCAGTTGGGATTGTTGTGATTTTTAGGATGTGGGCTCATATGTCTTTCACACCATCAACTAACCTGAAATTGCAAATAATCAATTTATTCAGCATTTAGCATATTTCGAATTCTTAGACGTTAACCATCCTAAATTTTAGTTAACAAGATTGACCGTGGTTGTTATTAGTTCTCAAAAGACATTATACGAACACAAATATATCCATATTATTTAAGCCCTTAAAACGGGTTAGCTAGTGGAGTATCAGACTGCCATTTGGCTGGGAGAGGCAAGCCATTCCGCCATTTGAACAAAAATTATCAATCCGATGTTTCTAATCCAATATATCTAATTAATGAAGCCGGACCGGAGCAGATAGGATGACCCAGAGAATAAACTCAATGAGTAAAGCATAGTACTCAATTACAGATTACCATAATAATATTTAAAAAATTAAATATGTCAAAAATTGCATAATAAAGGATAACTATTTTCATGTACACATCTCAAAGTTGAACAAACTAAATACATGTCAACACAAAACCATGAGCAGTGGAACGTTGAATAAAAGAAAATGAACAGTTGTTAGACTGAGTAAATGAGCCAGCTAGGATTGCTTCATCAATGGCTAGTGTTATGGAATAAAATGAATGATGACATGCACAATGATGGCCCCCACCAATAATTTTGCAAAATAAAGTTAACCTAGATTAATGTGTGTAATTGAAGAGATCATAACAATATTATTAGGGTGGTTTGGAACTTGGGAAATGGTGGGTACTAGTGGGATTACGAAACGAGCGGAAAGGCAACGAGCTTTTTTCCCTGCTAAAAGTCAAATAGGACACTAATGCCCCCACCGCCACCCCTCCCCCTATAATTTATACATACATACAAGCATACATCAATCAGAGAGGATACGAAGATATGCAACCACGATTTATCATCAATGCCATTTGATATCGAATTTTGTCTTCGTGCAGAAAGAGAAGAAACCCTAGAAATTGATATAGAAATATCCATACATTCATCCACAAGCACCTAACTTTTTGAAGAAAAAAAACTGTAGCATCGACATAAAGACCATAAAAATGAATTTCTTTGCCAAGATATCAAACGTATTAATTTAATGTTTCATTGATTTTTTGTATTCATAAATATATCTTTCCAAATGTACTGTAAACAAAACACATGGATAAGAGTTTGTCTATCAGGTTTTTCTTTTTTAAAGTGGAACACCGGCAAAGTGATGGATAGGGTTTGGAAGACCCCTATCACTATATAAACATATTATAAAGTACATGATACACTCCTAGGAGGGGATTAGACCAAGACCTCAACAACAAAAAAGTACAACTGAGCTAACCCAGATAACATCTATGTAACAAATCTTCTAATAATATATATTTTTATTTTATCTTTTAAATTTAATTTTTTGTTGATTATTATGTTTTAAAATTTTATACTAGGTGTTATTTAATATTGGAATCATTATATTAAAAAAGATTCCATTAATAGCTAACTTTATTATAACTCACTATTTATTGAGTTATATATTGTAAACATCAAATCAAATGGCTAAACTGAACAAACATTTAAATGATACCAAGAAGTAAATATTATGATATAATTCATATAATGAATCAAGGTAACAACTTTAAGTGGTTGGTAAAACCAAACTAACATTTAAATGGTACCATTAAATCAAAGTATGCACAGTTATCGAGGGGGACCCGTTTTTCGCCTATACGAGCTATTTTTACGAATTTTACTACACTTTTAAATTTTAGAGACCTCATATCGAAAATTAGAGGCTTGACGTCTGCAATTTAAGTATTTTTAAGCATTTTAATTAGAGATGGGATTAAGCCTTTTATTTTTAATTAAAAAAAGTTGGAGGGGTCTCTTTGTACACTTCTCATTCACTCACCTCCCCCTAATTCGAAATTTAACCTATCCCTCACCTCCATCAACCGACTTCAGCCCTTCCTCCCCCATAGGTGGTCGAAATTTTCAGATTATTGGTTGGAATTCAAAGGTGTTTGGTCTAATCCATTGTCCTCCGCTCCGGTAACGCGTATCTCTAGTCCCTTCTTCGATCAAGGCATGTTGTATTCTTCTTTTCTCACCATTTAGATCATAATATACTGTTTTATAAAGGTTTTGATGAATTATATGTGAATTATTTAGG
>KQ989639.1:7025-29210 GCA_001598015.1 Dorcoceras hygrometricum | reverse complement strand
ATGATCTAACACATTAGTGTATAGGTCGAGAGAGGGACTCTGAAAAACTTTAGCAGAATCCCTAAGAAAAGCAGAGAGCTGAATGAGTTCGTGGTCAATTGGCTGGGACTGACCTCGATGTGACTACATAACCCTGAAATAAATTTAGGAAGGGGAAATCTAAGACCCATGTCTATTTGATTTACAAAAAAAGTATGGAAGCCAGGCCCGAGAAAGGTGAGCTCGGGCCTTGACGTATGGGACGATCACCTCAAACAGTTCGGATATCCCCGCCCTATCCTTAATTAGGGAATGTCCGACTCCCTAAGAGTAGAGGCCTTAACCTCGTACCAGGGACGTCCCTGAGATGTAAGCTGCGCCTTTTAATGGACAATCCTAGATAGCCTAGCTCTATGAATGTCTATGGCGCTCGAGATCTCGTCACCTTCGTTCCTAGCTCCTGAAGGTGAAGGAGAATCTAGAGACTCTGCTACTCTCCTTACGACGCTAGTGTCTCGGGAAGACATTTCTATAAAGACGAACGAATTGGAGAACTTACGAAAAAGAAAAGTCGGGAGACAGTAAGAACAGCTCGAGAGCTCGAGAAGCGAGTGGAAATTTTTGGCAGAGTTTCGACGCATGAAGGAAGTAAGCGGAAAATAAATGAGATAACTTCGCCTAGTTATAAGAGTTCGGAGAACATTACAGCCGTCAGATCTTCATTTCAATGAACGGATCAGATCACCTCGGGAACTCTAATCGACTCCTCGAAGCCCGAGCTAGAACTCATCCTGGCCATCAGATCAAAGTTAATCAACGACTGTGGTACAGAATCATGCGGATCGTGGTTTTCTCAAGAAACACAAATTTGATTTCGGGTCCCGACTACTACACCAGATAGTCCTACACTTCAAATCTTAGTTTAGGACTCGTTGGGGGGGGGGCTACTATTGATACCACTAATAGATTTCACCTCGGGACCCGAGGAAAGAGCTCCTCTTAAAGCGCCACTGGTAGCCTTCCACCTTGGCTTCACCCGGTCACCTCGGTCCTTGGGAGAATTTTATTGACTGGCACATCACCTCGAGACCTCTAGGTGTGACGAGTCTACACAAGTATAGTCTCCCAACTTGACGCAAGACAAGTGGTCTGGTCTTGACAGCGACCCCACACAAGCAACTTGGCCCTCTTGAATAACTCATTATTAGTGTACTGACAAAACTGCAATATTCATCCTTGTGGACAGATGGTAGGGTAGCGTACACGCATCCCTGCTCATGGTTACCCAAATAGTACAACACACAACCACTTGGCTCGCCTATAAATATTCAGTATTTCTCATTTTACAACACATTCAGCAGACTCATTCTCTATACTCTATACACACTCTCTATTCTCGAACTCTTGTTCTGACTTAAGTATCGGAAGACCTTCATCGGGAGATATCCCGACGTCCTTTGACCAGTATTTGTGATCGAAGGATATTGTGGGAGAAGTTTAACACAGTCCTCGAGGACAGATGTAGTGCCTCAAAATCCATAGGACCACAAATTCTAATCTTTATCTATTTAGAGTCCTTTTCTAATTTCAAGATTTCATCTTTTGCTACTTGTTGAGCGACTGATTCCTCATTTCTTAGATTTCATAAGGGCAGAGGCCAATCAGTTGTTAGTTTTACCCGAGCGCAGCCAAACAATTTTCAAACTTTACAAATAAAATGGTTTATAAAGGTACCTTCACCTGGCATTACTGTTGGTATAAGTTTTGAAATCCATTCTAGTTTTGCTTTCCCTCGCTCTAAATCAATTCCTTTATTTATTGGAGAAAAACCAAAAACTAGACTGCTGATTTTGGTACCAAGAAAACTTAGATTGTTATGTAGAAGAACACTTATTGCAGATTTTATGGCCTCCAGAACATTATTTCCACGAACAAATAAATTACTAACATCTTGTAATTAAATTAAGTTAAAATAAATAGATTACTTACAAAGTTGCTTGATATAAAATTTTTTGATTCGATTATACAAAAACAAAATCTAGGAGTTAGAAAAGCTACGACTACTATATTAATTTTATATATATAATATGTAATTTCCCCTTTTGCAGTTTCTATTACGTATGCATCAGAATAGTAAATGTTATTATTTCATCCCTGCACGTCACAATCTGCAATAGATCTATTAAACAATGAATAGTAAATGTTATTATTTTTTACCGATCCGTGGGCCGACCCGCCCTGCCGCGGGCCGACCCGCCCTAAGCTGTGACCCAAACGGGCCAGCTCGTTTCGGCCCGCCTCCAAACGGGCTATTAGTTTACTAACCCAACCTGTCTATTTTTCATGGCCGGGTGGGCTGGCCCGACGGGCTTGACCCGTTTTGACAGCTCCAAATATATGTGTGTGCATATTATATGCCAGCTACTCGACCAGACGCGTATATTACTCCAAGCACGCCTCAGTAACACTTCCAGGCAACGTTCTTATCCTGTCATCTCTTTTTAGAATCGAATCACGTCACTGATTCTCAATCGATACATGGCGCGAGGTCTGCGCCTGCCGTTCCACATTCAGGCTAAAACAACGTTCAGGTTCCCCTCCATCTTGCGAATCTCAGCAGTCCCTCAATTGTGTAGGGCTTATCTGCCTGGGGGCGTTCGAATTTTTTGTTGCCAGCAGGGGCACCCCATTGACATGTCCGTTTACACAGATGGGTTTGCTAAAAGAATGGATATGGCTGGACTAAAGCCCCATCACCGCATTGGTTAGTCATCTTTATCAACTCTACGCGTGCATTTTAGCTTGCTTGTTTAATCTCCTTCCACTTTGTCTTCTGTACGTCGGAGGCAAGCCTTTTCTTAAAATGTTGTGTTTTTCTTGTTGTATAAGTGGAGGCTTTGCTTTGTCATGCTGGAGGATTTGTGAAAACTGGTTGGTTTTGGCTATTGGATTTTTGTTTATTGTTTAGTTAATCCGCCCGCCCTTTTCGTTTTCTTACAAATGGTTGCGTTTACTAGCCACCAGCTTCCGTTTGATCTTTTTGTGATGATATGATGTGTAGTTAAAAAATATAGCATAACTTTAACTTGTCTCTTTCTTTAAAAGCCTATACTATCTTGTCAGTGATGTGATTATAACTGATTACGGTACTTCAGCAATTGCCGTCTCTGGTGGCCCAGATAGCATGGCCCTCTGTGTATTAACAGCAGCATGGAAAGCTGAAACACTTGATGCTACTATCAACAAAAGAAGCATGTACATTGACGGAGTTTTGGCCATCGTTGTGGATCATGGATTGCGAACAGAAAGTACAGAAGAAGCAAAACTGGTTTACAATAGAATTATGGATATGGGTATATACATTTGCTACTTCTGTTGGGTGATCTGGGCGAAGTTTCATCTTGAATCTTTGATGGATTTCACTGGATGTTGAATGTATATAATGTAGGCTTTCTGTAGGAATCAAATGTGAAGTTGCTCGTTGTGAATGGTTAGGTGGAAGGCCCAAGCCTGGTCACTTGCAAGAAGAAGCTCGCAATAAGAGGTTATCTATCTTGTGTTCTAAAGTTTCTTCCCGACCCTTCCATACTGCCTTCATTAACGTCTAAAATTTCAGGTATGATATCTTACAAAATATATGTGTGCAGCAGCAGATTGGTATATTGTTGGTCGCACATCATGAAGATGACCAGGTTCTTTAGCATGTTCAGTTTCCATCTCCTTTTTGTTTCAGTTTATTTCTTTTGTCTTTTCTTCTAGCCCATTGATTTAAGTTCTCTCTCTATGTAAGAAATATGAAAAGTCACGCTTCATTGACAAACTTGAATGCATGGTGTTTCCTGTTTTGTGGAACTGCTCACTCTTATTGCTGTATGATATCAATGAAACACTTGTTAGGATGTCAACCGTTCAATATCCACTCTGCTTTCTCGTTTTTTGTACTGATATTTGTTTGGCTCACGAAGTTTGAATGTTGGTATAGCTGTGTCTAACAAAACGTTTTTTTAATAACTTGATTATCCATTGGTGAGAATGGATTCTGGCATGAAGTTATAGTTGAAATCATAGACACCAAATTGTGATTGCTCAGACAGCCAGAACTGCAGGTGGAGCTATTCATACTCAGATTATCTCGGAATAGTGGTGTGCTTGGGCTTGCTGGGATGGCATTTACATCTCAAATGTTCCCTGTGTTCCCTGATATTAGCGGTGAAGCATTGAAAGATAATGGTATATTATTAGTTCGACCACTTCTGGAGTTCTCAAAAGAAGACATGTATAATGTTAGTCTTCATTGCTTATCAGTGATGCTAGATACTTCCTCTACTTACTGGTTTCGTAAGAGCCAGGTACAATTATATTTGTTAATATTTCAGATATGTCGAGGTGGTAATCAACAATGGGTGGAAGACCCAACAAATCGGAGTTCGTTGTATGCTCGAAATAGGATCAGAATGTTTTTGAATGACTTGCCAGCATGTAAGTTGATATTTTAACAAGCGTGCCTGATTAGATGAATTGTAATGAATATTGCTATTAAGCGGGTTTGATTTTCACAATGATAAGTCCTAGAATTCTCACTCATAAGATCGTAGAGTTGTTTGCATAAACTAAGACATACTTAAAAATGCATGATGTCCCTCGAGGCAAAGTTCTTTCTTATATGCTGATAGTGCAGAATTTAACACAAATTGAACCCAGTGGGTAGATTCAACCATTCTAAGTCAGATAATACAAATGATATAACAAGTTGAAGTCAGTTATTAGTTAACATTAATTCTTAGACTCTGTGCTAATACTCCTGTTTACAATCTAGTTTTTTAAAAGTTTGTCTGACACCATTTTGCAATATATCCGGAATTTCTGGATTTAGTATTAATCAATTGCCACATTTAAAGACTTCACTCTGATGTGCTGTAGCTATATTCAAGACTGAGTTATTAGAAGTCATATCAGCATGCCGGAAAACACGAATATATGTTGACAAACTTTGTCGACAGTTGGTGAATCAAGCTGTAACTATCATGCCTGTATGTTTCCTTCATTACTTGAGATGCTATTGGTTTTTACACGGATTTATTGCTTTAGAATTCTGAGGCTTTTAAATGCCATTGTCAATACATTAATTTAGTGCCTAGTAATCGTCATGATTTGATTCACCCACCCTGATAACATCTTCTCCAGCATGGATATGCTATTATTGATCTACAAACTCTCCAATCAACTCAAGTAGAGGACTTATGCTGTGCAAAGTTTATTTCCTTGGTGGTGCAGGTAATCATATTATTTCATGTTAGTGTCCCCTTAAGCTAGTTATGTGTTGCATTATCGGATCATTAAAGCCTGTCTTGAATGCTTTTCAGTTCATCTCGCAAAGGCATAAGCCAGTTCGGGGCAAAGCATTGAAATTGCTATTGCACTACCTTCGTACTTTCCCATGCAAGGTTAATACAAAGAATTGAATTTTGTCGCGGGCGAGAGTTCATAACATGTTGTATGCAGTTTATGCTCTTTGATAAAGCTATCTAATAGGTAATATTCTGCATTGTTTCAGGTTTGTCTAACTGTGGCTGGTTGTTACCTTTGTCCAGCTCCAGGATCCAAAGGAACTAAGGTCCTGGTATGCTGTTCTATTATGTCTCCTTTTCCTCTGGACTTGAAGTTGTTTCCAACACACCCTTATGAAGGACACATTAGCTTTCCTGCTAACCAAACAGAGCAGATTTTGAAAACAGATGAAACATATTCTGATAAATTTATCCCAGATAATTTGGTCATTCCTTTTTTAGATGCAAACTCCGCTGATGCTGTTGTAGATGAAGCCAAAAGGCTTGGAATTCTTAGTGACTCCACCCATGAGATCATTGCTTCGTTGCAGAAGAAAGAAAGTGAAAATTTTAGATCCAAATCTGATATATTATCTGACTGTGAGGTAGAAGGTGTGGAATCTCCAGTTGCTACTGCAAGCCAATCTCTTTCTCCTGGGCAAGTAGGGTATTACATGAATAGAATTATATTGAGTTGGAGAGTTGGCAATGTAATCCCATCTGAAGTTTCGTACGCGAATGAAGTTTTGTTCCAGGAGGACATGGGTGTAGAGCAATGCTGCATTTCTTGCATAATTGATTATGAGATGGCAGCTTATGTGCGTCACATGATCGATGCTGATTGGATATATCTTTCTGACATCTCCAAACCAACATATGTTGGGGAAACCGAACTTCAAAATCAATCGCCTTCGAACTCCAACAAGCAAATGGCAGGCGAAACAAATTTGTGTCTGAAGTATGCTAAATTATCAGCACAAAGAGCTCTTGTGTCCTTAAAGTCTATACCTGTTGCTGCAAGAAGAGCTCTTCCTGTCCTAGTCAGTCCTCAGGGACTATTACTAAGCATTCCGGTACATCACTGTCCTTTGTACTTGCTAACTTTGTTTGATATGTGGACGCTATGCTGGCGTCAGAAGCAAGTTAATGGTGATTGAATGCTGCATTCCAAACTCACCATCTTTACTTTCTTATTTACATCATTCAATGATTTTGAGCTACTTGACAGCCTCTAATAGCATGCCAAATTGAATGTTTGAAATTGTCATGTACTTTCTTAACTCCTTTTCTTGCATAGACATGTTATCTTTAAGGCAGCTTAATATGTTACCTATCTTTCTTTCCTTCCCTTGTGGAAGTATCTGTTTTCATCTGCTCATGAGATGTTCAAGTTCACTAGGATATTGACAGTGCTCCACTTAGGGGGTGACCATCATCTCTCATTGAATCCCTGATTAGTCTTGTTCATATAACTTCAAGTGATTAACATGTCCTTTTGGACGACTTTAAGGCTTTACAACTATCTTTTTCAGAGCATTGGCTTCGCATGTTGTCCCCGTATGAAGGTAGCTGCTGCATATTATCCAAGGGTACCCCTGGGTGGCGGGCATAGCTCGTTTTTGTAGGTTCTAATGAATTGAAAAACTAAAGTTGAGTATTAATTGATTTTTGACCTGGTGGGATTTTCCATATCGAGTCTCTCTTTGAAATGCCAATGCTTTTGGACTTAATAGCGTGCTTGGAGTACCCAACCTTTGATAGGGTGAAAAGGAGATTTAGAAGATCTTGGTGAGTGTATTATAATATTCTTGATAATTATTTAAATATCTTTCTTAGATTCGTACAGTATAGGGTTCATCATTATTACTATCAGACAAGATTTAATGTTCTTAGTTCACGATCACGGGCACTCAAAAAGTAAGTCTATTTATTGAATTTCTATACGTATTTATGTACGTTTGTATATTTAAATTTGCAAGTAAAAGGCCATATTTTAAGCTACAAACATTCATTATCAGTTCTTGCAAATTGACATCGGACAAGGATTTTGCCTTAATGCTTTATCATTATTATAAACATCTCTTGAGATTATTTCATCGATAGTGTAGTTGTTAAAAAGGGTTTATTTTGACTTGCATGTTCACAACATAGGGACAATTAAATCTATCCAAACCATTATTATGTCGTGTTTGGATGATTTCTTGACATCCTAGTTATTGCTCACATAGTGATGCGACCTCCATGTTAGAAATAAAACCCTATCGTATCTATTAACGTGGGTCCACTTATTAATGCTGTTACTTGTTAGGACTAGTTTCTTTGCTAAAGTCTTCACATTGCCGATAAGTCTTTTGGCATGGTGTAGCTTATATATGAATATTCGGTTACTTACTCAACCCTGCCAATCTAGATACTAGATAAACTTTGTTAATCATATTCCCGCACGCCCATGATATAGATCATAACTTTTCTAATAATAATTTTTTTTGTCAATATTGGTATATGGTCTATTTAATCTATTACACTTAATGAGATATACTAATCGATCAACAATTTACTGTGCTCTACGCGTTAAGAATAATTAAATCTTTTAAAACATAATTTGCTCTCTTAGATATAAAATCCTTCGTTGTCGAGGATTGTGCTTTACACTCTTGTATTCCTTAGTTGCGTTTGGAATCAGGATTCGGATTTGTGAGAATATTTGAAAGAAGGATCTGAAATGACTCTATATACAAAAATTAGCAATTCGCCGCTGACTCAAAAAATACTTAGATATTCAAATCCTTGGCCAAATGGATTTATCCACAGACGCCGTCGGATTTTTTGTTACAGATTTGAAATATTTACGGGGTCTATTCAATCAATGATATTTAATTATTTTTATAGATTTCAGTGTATTTTAAAAATTCATAGGTATTCAATTTATATATTTATGAACTTCATGTGTGATATCCAAAGTAGATTTTGATGGAATTTTTAAAAGCCTAATGATATTCAATCCCAATATTTTAAAACTTTATAGAAATTTATAAGTATCTAAAATTACTATAAATTTTATATCATTCTTATTAAATCCTCGTGTACATACCATAAAACCATTGGTACAACCACAAAAAATCAAAAAATTGTCTTGTATTCACCCTTGAGACTTGGGGAGACTTTTATCTCATATTCAAATTTCTCCACATTTGTCTCTCTTTATTATTCAATTATCATATAATTTTAAATTTCTCGTTATTTATATACTAAAAATTTCTAAATCCTAAATAAAATTTATTAATAAGTTACATATATATATATTTATATATATATATATTAAATAATAACAATATATAATAGTAAATAATATATTGTTCTTGATATATTGGAGATGGAGATGCAATGATAATATATAGCAGGACATATTATATACACATATTATTAAATATAATATATAATATGAAATAATATACACAATATTTAGTATATTATGGGGAATATGGATCCTCGTCCTCGAACCGATCCTACAGATATGAGGACGAAATTCCCCATTTAATGCGGGACAGGATGAGAATGGCAAACCCGTCTTCGTCCAATCCCGTCTCATTGTCATCCCTGCACATATATACATATTAGAATTATCATTTACGGGAGATTCGTTTCATTTTTCCTTTTTTTCTCTTTTACATTCTTTACTTTTCTTATGTCTGATTATTTTGTAATATCAAATGTCTAGTTTTATTTGTTAATCCCTTTCAAATATAACACGGTCTTTGATTTTTAATCCTTGTATGTACATATTAAATTTTTATATTTAAAAGTCCATAATAAAATCTTTAAAAATCTAATGAAGTCAATATGATTCTTTTTACACGCCATGGTATTACATCAAAATTTATAAAAATCTATCAACTATACAAAAGTTTTTACTTTAAAAAAAGTCATTAAAATCATCAAATCTCAGGATTGAATATACACCTATTATTTTCTAATTTATCAATCCAAATATAATCTTACTTCCACTAAAAACGTTTTTATAAAACGTGTCCAAACGGAGCCTACACCTTTTTTTTACTATTTTAAATAACATGATGATGATTACCGCCTCGGTCACCATCTCTTTATTACGTATGAAATAATTGTTGGTAAAAGAAATAGAGTTCTCACTTTCATCCATTTTTAGGAGACCATGACTGGCTAACCCTTCGGACGCCCATTTTGCCTTAAACTAAAATAATTTTCGTTCAATTTATCTGTTTGGTCGATTATAGCTTTACGTGTATATCAAAAACTCGTGTTCAAACAAAATTTATTTTTACTATAAAAAAAACCGAATTATATATTTATGTGTATGGCCGATTGTTCACAATTTTTATTTTTATTATAAAACGTTTCCTAAAAAAACCGTGGGTTTTATTTAATATATAGAGATGGTTTGATGTATGCAAAATGTGGAATAATTTTCTAAATCTTGAAATAAATCGTAAGTTTGATATAATAGATGGCCTACTTACCACTTGTTATGTTAACTAAAGTTAAAGATCTCAGCCCTAAGAAGCACAAACGAGTTGGTAAGATCTGGGATGATGTGCAAATAACTTCCCCGACTTCACGGGTTCGATTCTCGTGTGGAGCATATTCCCCACTGAAATATTGTGGTGTATGCTCTTTGGGAATTAGTCCGTTATATGGGTCCTCTACCTCGAGTCTCTCCCTACTCGTGCATATCCCTCGATTTACCAGCTATATGGGTCAAGGGACTTCTGATCTATACAGGGATTAACCCATTAATGAATTAACTTTTTTAAAAAAATAATAATAAATAAAGTAAAAGACCTCATCCCACCTTATCCCCTCGTTTGCAAACAAAGATTTGCTTTTGATTGTCCTAAGAGGATTAAAGGAGTTTTTGTAAAAGATTACGGGTTCGGAGAAATAATATATAGGTTTTGAAAAGGGGAGGGAAAAAATCAGAAGTGGATAATGTTAAGAAAAAAGTAAAAAAATTGAATATTTTTTAAGCTATAATGTTTAATACATCGGTTTTAATACAATTTTTTAATAAAATTGTGACATGAATTACTCTTTTAAAAAAAAAAATTAGACTAGATTTCTTACTCGGACCAAATGTCCAAACTACCCCTACATGACATCTCAGTAGAAAATAGGGGTCCGCGAAGTTTGCTTTTTCAACTTGTAGACTCACGCCCACACACTCACGTGCGAGGCTGCTCCACTGCACGCGTACCACCGCATACTTTTGACTTGTGGGACCCTTTAAATTGGGGATTTGAATCTGTTGAGTGATCTCGACCGTCGATTGGGGGACAGCGGGGGAGAAAAGATTGCAACTTTTGTTGGTGGAATACTGAGAAAGCCGACAATCAGAGAGTTGATGTGTCGGCTCAGGATTCTAAATTATTCACTTCGCTATTAAATGCAAACCTCAATTTTTTGTATATTTATTCACAAATAATTAGTTGGTTTAATTATTTTTTATCTGTATGATCAATTTCTGACTTTTCATATGCGAAAAAAACAGAAGAAGAGATGCTCGATAAACTGCATTTGTGAGAGATATACCATATGACCAAATTTTTCCCCATTATTGGGTTGCTATCGTATTCGGAGTACCATCGGGTATGATTCTCGGAATAATAGACCTCGAGATATCACTAGATCTGATTCTCAAGATAATATAAATCGGAATGCCACAAAGTCTACATGTAACGAAAATTTTCCTCCGTCGACAAGCTGTCATCGGATCTGATTCTCAGAATATCAGTTGGACCTCGGGAGAATACACATTATCCCCTCACGCTTTTTGGGCTCATGGGGATATGGTTAGGATCCAGGATAGAGCTCCCCTCCCTTAGAACAAGAATTAAAACTCCATACAGGTATCCGGGAGGTGAATTAGAGGATGTTCTGATCATGCAGATGGATAGTGAGCTGGTAATCTATCGAACTACCCCTCGTCCGGACTTTTCAAGTGGTTATCATTTTTAGAGTGGATTTAAGTCTAAAGTCTTGGTTGTATATATTAATCCTTATTACTCGAAACATCATCGAGACTCTACACGATAGACGTCTCGATTTGACCTATTTATCGACTCCGTGAGGGTCATCAGGTGGTGGGATTGGGTGAGGTCTCGATTTTATAGTACTCAATACTTTGTTGTCGAGGATTCATGGGTTCCTGCGCTTGCTCATTTCCGATACTCTTTGGGGGAGAGTAACTCCATCCTCTCAACTATACCATTATCCCCTCACGCTTTTTGGGCTCATGGGGATATGGTTAGGATCCAGGATAGAGCTCCCCTCCCTTAGAACAAGAATTAAAACTCCATACAGGTATCCGGGAGGTGAATTAGAGGATGTTCTGATCATGCAGATGGATAGTGAGCTGGTAATCTATCGAACTACCCCTCGTCCGGACTTTTCAAGTGGTTATCATTTTTAGAGTGGATTTAAGTCTAAAGTCTTGGTTGTATATATTAATCCTTATTACTCGAAACATCATCGAGACTCTACACGATAGACGTCTCGATTTGACCTATTTATCGACTCCGTGAGGGTCATCAGGTGGTGGGATTGGGTGAGGTCTCGATTTTATAGTACTCAATACTTTGTTGTCGAGGATTCATGGGTTCCTGCGCTTGCTCATTTCCGATACTCTTTGGGGGAGAGTAACTCCATCCTCTCAACTATACCATTATCCCCTCACGCTTTTTGGGCTCATGGGGATATGGTTAGGATCCAGGATAGAGCTCCCCTCCCTTAGAACAAGAATTAAAACTCCATACAGGTATCCGGGAGGTGAATTAGAGGATGTTCTGATCATGCAGATGGATAGTGAGCTGGTAATCTATCGAACTACCCCTCGTCCGGACTTTTCAAGTGGTTATCATTTTTAGAGTGGATTTAAGTCTAAAGTCTTGGTTGTATATATTAATCCTTATTACTCGAAACATCATCGAGACTCTACACGATAGACGTCTCGATTTGACCTATTTATCGACTCCGTGAGGGTCATCAGGTGGTGGGATTGGGTGAGGTCTCGATTTTATAGTACTCAATACTTTGTTGTCGAGGATTCATGGGTTCCTGCGCTTGCTCATTTCCGATACTCTTTGGGGGAGAGTAACTCCATCCTCTCAACTATACCATTATCCCCTCACGCTTTTTGGGCTCATGGGGATATGGTTAGGATCCAGGATAGAGCTCCCCTCCCTTAGAACAAGAATTAAAACTCCATACAGGTATCCGGGAGGTGAATTAGAGGATGTTCTGATCATGCAGATGGATAGTGAGCTGGTAATCTATCGAACTACCCCTCGTCCGGACTTTTCAAGTGGTTATCATTTTTAGAGTGGATTTAAGTCTAAAGTCTTGGTTGTATATATTAATCCTTATTACTCGAAACATCATCGAGACTCTACACGATAGACGTCTCGCTTTGACCTATTTATCGACTCCGTGAGGGTCATCAGGTGGTGGGATTGGGTGAGGTCTCGATTTTATAGTACTCAATACTTTGTTGTCGAGGATTCATCGCTCGCCTTGGTGCGTAGATATCACATGCTATCTGAGGAGATAATAGTGTGACAAATCTCTGGTCAGAGTACTAGACGTTCTTTAGGAAAACGGGTTTGCTACGCATGTGATGTCACATTTGATCTCCAAGATGTATGCATATCGAATCTCTAGCGACCCTCGAATTACCAATGGTCATTAATCCGGTCAGGATCTTTGAGTTGAAAGGATCGAAGTGTACTCTAACCATGACCAACTGGTTCTTGCAGGCACTATCAGTGATACCTAGGGGATCATGGGACAATGTTGCTAGACGCTTTATCATGGTCTGATGGGTAAGTACGAAAATATATTTTCGGAGTTACAAGGAGTTGTGAGCCTACAACTAGCTCCCTGGACCATTGATGATCACACAAGTACTGATTTCTCAATTTTCGTACGAAAATGATACTCAAAGTGTTAAGTATAGTAGGAGGAGGTCGTGAGTATGACTTTCAAAATTAGCTAAGGAAGTAGAACTTCCATACATAGTTAATAGGAGTGGAATTGCAATTTTTGGATTAGGTGGTCTGAGAATTGTTTCCACATCTTAAAAAACAGTTTTAGATACTCTGCAGATTGATCCGCTCTGATCGTCGATCGGGATTATGATGACACACTATGATGGACTTGATGTGCGATATGTTTGGGCCTGGCCTGGACTCATTAACCTGGTTTAAGCCCATTAAATATCTATAAATAGTGGTCTAGGGGGAGCTATTCAGATGCACCAAGTTGAGCAACTGACTCACTCCCTCCCCTCCTCCCACTCTCGACTGCCCCTCCTCCCACCGCTGTCGAGCCGGACGCCAAGTCGGCAAAGGTATATATTCTAAACATCCTATGCATGTTTAGTGTTCCTTTTATTCACGTATGAGCGTTCCGGGTATAAAAATTTTAAACTTCCGACGTATCCCGGGAGTGAAATTCGGATCCGGCGCTACGCTAACAATCCTGTTATATCTCATGGTTCGAACCAAAAACACCCTTATTTGTTTTTCGAAAGTAGATTAAAGAAAATTGTTGGAGAAGTACCACGAAATTCCATATGCTGTCTTTTTTTGGTTTATTTAAAAAAATTATTGCATGTTTTTCTAAACTTAATTTTAAAAAGAATAGCTATTAATAAAATAAACTAAATGTAGAAATTAGATTTTAGTTTTGAGAGGAGAAAAAGGTATATGTTAACACACACATATAATTTTATGTTCTATTTATTAACATTATCACCTCATGAAAATCTGGAAATCGAACTAATGATATGGTGACAAAGGAACAAGAGTCACGTGTGATGGCTGCTGGGATTAACAAGTCTTGGACGGATTTGCCATAACTATTATGCCGTTGAAATCAAAGACATGAATGACCACTTTATTAATCATTGCAATAGTAAATTGAAGTTTGTCAATAAAAAATTGTGGACTTAAATAAATTCATTAACCATTGGATAGTAAATTAAATTGAATTTTATCAATAAAAAATAGTGGAATTCAAGAAATCAATGATTTGTTCCATTAATTTAATTTGTTATGTGATAAATTACTCTTGGGAGAGTTTTCATAATTAGTAACTGATAGGTGTGTGCTTGCAAAGTAAAATGTATTCTACGAATATTGCAAAAAACTTGTTAATAGAAATTAATCAATGTCATTTCTTTTTAATAGGATCTAGTCATGATTATATTATTAAATATATATAAAAGAAAAAAATTAAATAACTAACTTTCTTGGTTTTGATAAATGTCAAGTGAGGCCATGCCAGACACTGGACCGGAATTAATTTTGGTCCATATGTTTGGGGTCTTTTCTACGAGTTGTGAATACCCACATGTAATTTTCTTTGTTAGCGAGGCATTATATGATATCCTAAATTTTGTTAAAGGGTGGCATAAAATAAATGAAAACATTCATATTTCAATATTTCAGTCCATGGATCCAATCCAAAGTAGAACTTGCTTTAGGATCAAAAGTACTACGACACAGAGTTTAGAAAGGATTGAATAAACTCTTTTGAAAACTTTATATTTTAAAATAACTTTCAGATCAGTTGAGTTAACAATTTAATCCGTAACTCAATCTAATCGGTTTCCCCCGGAATAAAAACATTCATATTTCAGTTTTTCAGTGCATGGATCCAATCCAAAGTAGAACTTGCAATTGGCTTAATAAAAAGTTTCCAAAAACAAAATCACATAATACCATAAGATTTCATGACAGAACACTTGATTCGTTGCACATAGGACGTTCTTCTAATAGATTCTCGAACGAAGGCAATTTGTCCATCTATAAATATGTGAGTGTGTATATAATGAGATCTGTGTACCCATATAATTAATTATATATTTATGTGTGCGCTTAATTTAATGTCATGCAAATTGGCTAGTACTCATCTTCTCCTAGAGTATTTAAAGGCGGGGCTCAAACTAAGCTTTTTGGTCCAATTAGGTCCACATATGCTTTGTTGAAATGAGAAAAAAATTGCACTTTTACTTTAGTCAGATTCATATGCATAGAAAATATGTTGTGCTCGTGTCCCCATCATGTTGGCTTCCTGGTTGTACGAAAAATCCAAAAGATTGCTCTCGCAAAATTAAATGCTTCAAAATCAGTGAAAACAAAAACTAGAACACAATAGAAGGAGAGATTTTTGGGCCTTTTTTTGTTTTAAAAAGTTAAGTTTAAAAAAATGCAAATTACGATAGAAACTTTCGATTTTTAAAACTATAACAATTGGTGATTCAAAATCCTAGGTTCGGCGCATTTATGCTATCCGAGGACAGAAGAGGAAAAAAAATTTTATTAATTAAATCCGTGACAGCATATAATTATCAAAATATTAAAATAGAGTTTTTTATATTGTCCGTTGTTTTACCTTAATAATTTCAAAGGTTTTTATGTAAAAATTTCGATGTCCATTTTTTCTTCAATTTATTAATTTTATCTCTAGGTGCCCATCTAGAACCAACAGGTGGTATCAGAGCCTGATGAAATTTCTTAAACTTTTGAGTATGATCTGTATTTGCATTTGACCGATATTCCACATTAGAAAAGATTTTTGAATATTTTATTATGACATAATAATTATTGTTGGCATAATGACAGTAAAAAATAGATAGAAAAATACAACGACAACAATTTTATACCGTGGAAATTAAATATTCAAGCAATTAACGAAAGACATTGATTGGCTGCTATTGAAGATAGACCAAGGATTTTATGGACGATGAAAAGTGGAATGATATAAATAAAGTTTTGTCAATTATCGCTGAAATAAAATCGACAAAAGTTGTTTGGGATTCTGTGACAAAAATGTACGAGGTCAAGTTATTTCACAACAAGATTTCCCTAAAGAAAAAAGGTGTATACTTTTCGTATGACGGAATCCTCATCGATGACCTACTATATCAACATATTGAATACTCTATTGCCCAACTCATATTCATAGGGCATATAATAGAGGAAAAAGAATGTGTGGAGCTTCTGCTTCAGAGTCTACCGGATTCATATGATTAGCTTATCATCAACATAACCAACAATATCCACATATGTTTTAAAACTTTAATAAAGTTTTAAACGCGGTTCCTAGTGAAGAAAGTCGACTCAATAATAAGGAAAACAGGCGCATCTTCAAAGAAAGCAGAGGTCTTGCGATGATGAAAGGATGATCAACGGAATGTGACTTCAGTCAAAGTTACAGGAATGGTAGATAAAAGTCAAAAAATAAGAAGATAATATTTACTGCTATAAATATGATGGTAAATGGCACTTCAATAAAGAGTGTACAAGGGATATCGAGAAGGTTTCTCAAGGAAATATGGCAAGTACTTCGGGCGGTGCTGAAATATTATTCAACAAAGTAACACGGATGTGGAAGGTAGGCAAAAGTTCCGTGATGCATGGATTATGAAATCATGAGCGACGTGGCACATGACGCCTTCGTACCATCAAAATCAAAATGTTTGATGGCACAATTTACACCATAAATGAGGTATGACACGTGATGGACCTGACAAAGAAGCTATTGTACTTGGGGCGATTGGACGATCTTGGGTATAAGACCCATATCAAGAGTGTGATCATGAAATCGTGAAAGGTGTGCTTGTGGTGATAAAGGTATAAATGTTGCGATAAATCTATATGTTCTTTTGGGACAAACACACAAACAAACAGAACTAGTTGTGGCATCTACTAGTTCACAAGAATATTTGTAGATGTTATGGTATAGAAAGCTCGAGCATATGTTAGAAGGGGGATTGGAAATTCTCTCTGAACTGAAGCTATTGCTGGAGCGTACAAAAGTAACATTACCCCTTTGTGAGCATTTTTGTCAAGTTTAAGCAACACCGATTGAAGTTTGGCACTTACTACCAAAAGTAAAATCATCTTGGATCTGATTCATTCAAATGTTTGGAAAACACCGATTGAATCCCTAGGAGGAGCAAGATACTTTGTCTCATTAAATGATGAATGCTCTATGAGATGTCGGGTTATCCAATCAAGAAGAAATCAGATGTTTTGAAATCTTCGAAGTATTCAAAGAATGCGTTGAACTTGATTCTGAAAAAATAATCAAGCAAGGACTGACAATGGAGGAGAATAATATCAGTGATGAATTTGATGTATTTTTACCAACATGAGGGTATCAAAATACAATTCACGACGGCTTACACATCTCAATGAAATGGAGTAGCAGAACGGATGAATAGAATCTTGGACAGATCAAGACCTACGCTTAGTATTGCGGGTCTAGCCAAGTCCTTCTCGACAGAAGCAGTAAACACCGCTTGTCAGGTCCGGTGCTCTAAATGAGAGATTAATTACTCAATTAATCGCAATTACACGGAAACATAAAATATGGGATAAAAAAAATTTCGTTTGAGCCTGAACTGAAAATATAATTTAAAGTACAATCATACTCAAAATATAGAGTTTAACTCAAAAATTCATACAACGACATCAATACCAGAAATGTATATAAGTTGCTCAACCAATGCAAATCTCAAGTACATAAATCACGCAGGGCATCCCCTGGGAAACTAGTTCAGTTCATATACATATCCAGGACTCAAAACGGGGCTCTACCAACCGACGCACCACTAGGTCCAGCTGGATTACCTGAAGAACCTGCAAAGACCAAACACAGGACCAAATCAGCCCCAAAAAGGGAAAGAAACGAGGTCAAACCTCAGTATGAAGAGCACTCAAATAAAAGCAATCATATAAGGCATGCAATATCTCAAGTCGTGCAATGCATGGAGGATTATCAAATCATGACTCAGTGATTATCTGTTCTCAAAGGAACATGCTCAATATGTTATGAATGAATGCAAGACAGAATCATGCTCACGAAAAATGCATATAATTCAAACATAAACGAACCAGATAGTCATCCAGAACAGAAGGGCCAAGCAACTCAGCTAACAGCCAGCACGCAATCACACAGCAATCAATTCACGTTGAAAATATTATCATGTTTATGTCAAACTGTTAAAACAAGATCAATCCATACCTTTCTCTTCTGAACTAAAATTACCACAGAACAGCTTACGTCTTAATGACAGAACACGCTTCCCAGCTCCGCTCAAGCCTCTTGCCGAGATCTCAAGGCAAAAAACACAAGACAGGAGCTAATATGCCAAGATACTCAAGAAAATCAGCTATACTCAAACTTAACCAGCTCGCAGCCTAAAACCTAGCAGCTCGGATCACTACATCTAAGTAACAGAGTACTACTCGACTAAAGATAAAAACTAGGAACGTAAACTAGCACTAGCAGAACACGGTTACCTGAACCGGAGCTCAACTCTGCCGGACAATAGCGAAACACAGTTCACACATTTTCTGATCCGGCCTCCTTACAACTCCAAACTGGTACAAGAATGTTTGCTTCGAAGAGGGGTTTCCAATCGATGTTCTCTCACTCAATTCTGACGAGCCAATCTTCGGGAATCGAAAGAAGTAGTTATCGAATGAACAGTAGACACGAGGGTTTGAAGATATAAGTCGGGAGAAGATAAGGTATGTGTGTCGTAAAATGAGTGTTGGTTAACACTTATATGTATGTATATATATATTCCCAGTCAATACTACAGTAAAGTCAAACTAGCTCAAACTTTACTACTGTACCAGCTCAGGCACACAAACCAGCTCAAGGAGTACACTGCTACTGTACCAGCTCAGGAACACAAACCAGCTCAAGGAGTACACTGCTCTCAACCAACATGGCGTCTGCTGATCAGCTTAGGTACTTCAAGCAACACACACCCAGCTTGGATCACTCACGTGAACCCGGTCTAGTCTACAGTACACAGATTAGCTCAGACCTCTCCACTGTACAAGCTCAGGTACACATACGCTAAAACCAGATCGTGTTCTCAAACAGACCAGCACGGAGCATCCAACATATCACTAAGCTGGCCAAGCTCGGACATACAAAGAGAATCCCAACGTTGTACACCTCTAAGCTGGTATCTTCAAAACCAACTTTGTTGGGAAAGCGGTGGCGGATCCGGATCCCGTCTCCCGGCGGCGCAGCGGAAGATTAAAATTAGCGCCGGGAAATGTTCAATACAATAAAACAGCGCTATAAACTACGAACCATTCATAGGGCGCTTAGTAGATTACCTTGCTGGCGACTTGCGCATGGCTCCAACCGGAATTACAAGAAGACCGGCTCTTCATGGTAGGCGGCTGTAGATTCGTCAATCAGGTCCACGACCGAAAGGGAGACTCCTTTGTCAGCCTGCACTAGAAGGCCTGACGAGATCAACGCGGACGGATTCTCCTCGAAAAACTGATTGGAGCAAGTCTGATCAATCAACGGCGGGCGGCGGGCGGCGGGCGGCGGGCGGCGGCCGACGGAGGGGCGGCGTGTGGGAGCTCTAGGGTTTAGAGGGTTATGAGTTGTGTTACAATGAATTAATCCCTAATCACATATTAGTATATATTAAATATACTTGGGCTTGAACCGGCCCATTGGACTTGGGTCAGACCCAAGTCCATATATGAACATTTGATTCGTTTAATTCATTGCGGTTTCATCATAACTCCGATCGACGATCAGATCGGACCGATCGACTCAGTTTCAAAAACTGAATATTATGATCTGAAAAACCATTTTTCAGACCTCAGTGCCAACAGCGGAAATCACGATTTGACCCCTGTTGACTTTTAGGAAGTCGCACTCCCTAAAATCCTCCTTCTATGCTCAACACATTGAGCTCAGTATCCGTGCGGGAATCTCGAATCCAGTACTTGTGTGACCCTCAATGGTTCAGGGATACAGCTAGCCGTGGGCCCACAACCATTGTGGCTCCGGAATCACAATTCCGGACTTACCCAACGGATCATGGTAAGAGCGTCTAGCAACATCGCCCCATGATCCCCTAGGTATCACTGATAGTGCCTGCAAGAACCAGTTGGTCGTGGTTAGCGTACAGTACGGTCCTTTCAAAAGTTCAGTTCTTGGATCAGATCCAACAACATGATCACCTTGATCATCTTCAAGGAGAAAACCATATCTCTCTGGAAGGAATCCTTAGCATCGGAAATTGCCTCCTTGAAAGTTCTTGGATCAGATCCAACAACTTGATCACCTTGATCATCTTCAAGGAGAAAACCATATCTCTCTTGAGCTCTAGGAATCCTTTCGGATCTCCTAGGTGCGACCATATCTGGTACTGGCTCAGTAGGTGCGAGAGATCACTTGGTACTTCGATTGGTTCTCGAACCTCTTCGAGTTCTACTATTTTGCCCTTTCTATCAAGTAGAAATTCCCTTTCCATAAAGGTGACATTCCTAGAGACAAACACTTTTGTCTCACTGGGATAGTAGAAATAGTATCCAATGGAATTCTTTGGATACCCAATGAAGTAGCATAAGATGGATCTCGTATCCAGCTTATCTCCCACTGTCTGCTTCACGTAAGCAGGACATCCCCAAATCCTCATAAATGAGTACTTGGGTGGTTTGCCCATCCATATCTCATACGGAGTTTTATCCACCGCCTTGGTGTGGATATTGTTCAACAACATTACCGCCGTTTCAAGCGCATAGCCCCAAAACGAGGTAGGAAGTTCAGTGAAGCTCATCATGGATCGAACCATGTCCAACAAGGTCCGATTACGACGCTCAGCTACACCATTGAGCTGTGGTGTGGCCGGAGGGATCCACTGTGAGAGAATCCCATTCTCTTTCAGATAGTCTTGAAACTCAGCACTTAAGTATTCACCACCTCGATCAGATCGAAGTGCCTTAATACTTTTTCCTAATTTATTTTCTACTTCAGCCTTGAATTCCTTGAACCTTTCAAAGGATTCAGATTTGTACTTCATCAAGTACAAGTACCCGTACCTAGAGTAATCATCGGTAAAGGTGATGAAGTATGTGTGACCATATTTAGTACCAATACTAAACGGGCCGCACACATCAGTATGTATCAAATCCAATAGGCCTTGGGCACGTTCACCCTTGCCCTTGAAGGGTTGCTTGGTCATCTTTCCCTTAAGACAAGATTCACAAGTCGGTAGGGATTTGATGTCTGACAGATCAAACAGATCACTCCTAACTAACTTGTTCATCCTACTTAGGGAAATGTGACCTAGCCTAGCGTGCCAAAGTTGTGCTGGGTTCAAGTTATCGTGTTTCCGTTTAATCGTTGTTGTATGTGCTTCGACATCGCGAGTTGGAACGTCTTTTAATTTTAAGGTGTATAAATCGTTTTCGCGTTCCCCAATTCCAATAAAACATTCATTCTTGTAAATATTGCAAATCGAATTAGCAAACATACAAAAATATCCATCTCTATCAAGCATAGGAATAGAAATAATGTTTTTAATCAATTCAGGAACAAATAAAACGTCTCGTAACAAAAACTTAAAATTTGAAGACAGAAATAAAACAATATCCCCTATAGCTACTGCAGCAACCCTTGCTCCATTGCCAAGCCTCAAGTGGGTCTCACCCTCTCTAAGACGTCGACTTCTTGTCATCACCTGCAAATCATTGCAGATATGAGATCCACATCCGGTATCAAGTACCCAAGAAGTTGAATTTAGAGACATATTTATTTCAATATAGAACATACCTTTTGCAGTTCGCAACTGCTCGAGGTACTCCTTGCAGTTCCTCCTCCAATGCCCAGCCTTGTGGCAGTGGTGGCAAACTTCATCGCTCTTGTTAGGCTTAGAAGCCTTTGCCTTCGGCTTCTTGGCAGACTTTTCCTCTTTCAAAGGAGCAGAACGCTTCTTACTCTTGCGTCTAGGTCCTTTCTTCGCAGAGGAAGAAGAACCCAGAAGGAGGACGGGTTTGTCCTTCTTTATAGT
>KQ989638.1:12423-27114 GCA_001598015.1 Dorcoceras hygrometricum | reverse complement strand
AATTTTCACCTTGGCTAATAGTTATAGATTTTGGCCTAGTGGTAAGAGCTTGATCCTAACAATTGGAATCAGAGCGAGGTCAGGGGTTCGAGTCTTCCAAGAAGCATTTTCTATACTTCTTGGGGGATAGGGATTGTTGAGTTAAGCGTGCATGGGTGATAACAATACTGGGATGGGTGACCTCCTGGGTAGTTCTCGTACGTCAAGATGCTGACGTTACACCGCTTGATCTGGTTGGCCATGTGGACTGTAAAAGTGTGGTGCCAGATCTTAACGGGTAATACTATCTCTGCTGGAGATAGGACCAACGGTAGAGGAAGGGTAAGACTAATCTTTAAGGGAATTGAGACAGCACCAGCAGTTAGACACACATCTCCCTTGACTCATGTGCCTAACGTCTCAACCCTAACACACAACAATAGGCGCACTCTGCGCTGCCACATGATAAGGAAATAAAGTTTCACCTTGGCTAACAGCTATAACTTTTGGCCTAATGGTAAGCACTTGAACCTAACAAGTTTGTTATTATCGAGAATCAAAGATAATGGATCCTGTGTAGTCATGGTAAATATACTGAATTAAAAAAAACATACATCAATGACTATTCAAAATAATTTACTAAGACAAAATATTGATTAAATTTTATGAATCAACCTCCCACTATAACGATTACTGAAACGAACCAGACTCTAGAATTTTATTTTTTTTACTTTTTTTAACATGTGCGGAATACTTAAACTTAAAGTGTGGCTTGTTCCCTTTTAAAACATCTCTTATCCATACTCCAAACATAGATAAAGGAAAGAAATATTTAAAACGTTAAAACATCCATACGGTATAAAATCAACTGAGTAAAACACTGAAAATAAACAAGTTTAAAACCAATATCCAAAACTGTATCTATAAGCTGTCACTTCACCACGATATCGACACGTGGATCCATAAGCTGTCACTTCACCATGATATCACACATGGATCCATAAGCTCATAAGTCGCCACTTCACCATGATATCCCACATGGATCCATAAGCTCATCATACATTCATCATAAGTTGTCACAAATCATTCAATCCCTCGGGTTTTGTCTTTTAAAAGAACATTCCTTTAACATTCATAAAACATTCATGATGCATGCATTTCGTAAAATTATGCAAGTTTAAAATCTTAGCCCGTTAATGTATATTTAATCCTTTCATTTAAAACATTTACGTACATAGCATACTACATATATGATTAAATATACATTTACGAGCTTCTACATTTTTCTACTTCAGTCAATGATTGGTTCAGGAGCCTGGCCCACTACTTCTAGACTACACATCGCTCTTAACTTAATCGATGAAACTAATGTTCACCCCTTTTTAAAATTTTTGCCTATTTTAATTAAATTTTGACTTCTTAAAATCAAGTCTAATTGTGACTAATTAAAATCAATTTTGACTTCTTAAATTAATTTGGACTTATAAAATCGATTTTGACTTTTGAAATCAATTTTGACCCCTTTTGACCTCAAAAGCCGATTTTGACTAAAAGATCGATTTGACCAAATTAAAATCACAGAAATCGATTTTGACTTCAATAAAATTTCAAATGCCCTAATTTTGACTAAAAACTTAAAATTAACCATAACTTAAATTATTTAAAAGGTTTGACTCAATTTTGACCTTCTGGATATTTTCTTTAAAATTAGACCTTTGACTTAATAATTAAAATAATTCGGGTTAACTTTAAAACCCCGCCGGCTGGACCACCCCCAGGTCCAGCCGGTGCCATAGGAACCAACCACGGCCCCAACCGTGTACCACACCTCACGAAAGATGCACCTGAATCGGGGATCCCACCCACGGCGTGTGATACCGTGCGGCCGCACTTCAAGTCCCGTTCCAGCCATGTACTAGCCAACTTATCATCACCTATGGACCACCATGAACCTCCTAGGACCATCACTCATCGACTAGCCATGAACCATGACCCCTGGACCTTTCACAACCCGAAACAACATGAGATAAATTCGATAAACGTGAAAGCACTTTCATGTCATGCATGAAACTTGAACAACGAGATATAGATCTGGATAAAACACATTCAATTCACACCAATTTTCATGAAAACAGTCTTAATATAGTTTAAATGGTGAGAAATTGAGTTTATATCACATGCCTGGTTTGGTTGGATTACAGTTTTGCGAGTTACCGACATTGTAGACGCGAGATCAGGGCACCACCGGATTTGGATCTCCAAGCTTCACCAAGAATGGATGAATTCCGAAATTTTTGTGTTGGAAGGGAAGGGGAGGATGGCTGGTTTATGATCTTGGGCTAGATTGTGGTTAACTTTGGTGTTTAGAAATAATACCATGTGACATAATTGACCCCTATGATTTAATTAAGTATAAGAAGTGGAAAAAGACATATTAGCCCCTCTCTTTAGTTAAAAATATAATTAAAACTTCATCTAGGCCATGAAAATGATTTTAATTTCGAAATTGAAGCCTCCTCCAAATTTAAAACACCTTAAAATTTCATATACCAGCCCGTATAGGCGAAAAACGGGTTCCCCTTCAAATTAATTATAAAAACTCCAATTTTCAGAAATTGTTGCTTAAAATAAAATAATTTCATTCTTAAAAATCCAATAACTTAAAAATCTCAATTTATTTTCATTCCGGTCGACCCTAATCTCTTCCACGTGTCTGTAACTCAAGCATGATGAAAAATAACACATGCATATCATATAGCATAAAATCATAAATAAATCATATAAATTGGAATGTAATCATCTAAAAATATTTTCTCCCTAGTCATTCACTCATTTCTAAGTAGTCATGAATTTCTAGGCGTTACAACTCTCCCCCCTTTATAGGAATTTCATCCCCGAAATAGAGTACGTACCAAATAACACTGGATAGAGCGTCCGCATATCGGCCTCAGTATCCCAGGTAGCTTCATCCTCCGAGTGATTCTGCCACCGGACCTTGACCATCGGAATACTCCGTGCTCTCAGCCTGCGCTCCTCCCTAGCTAGAATCTATACGGGTCGCTCCTCAAAAGATAAATCAGCTGCCAACTGGAGCGGCTCTAAATCCAACACATGAGACAGATTCGGAACATACTTCCACAACATCGAGATGTGGAAGAAATTATGCACTGCTGATAAGCTGGGTGGTAACACTACTCAATAGGCCAGAGTACCAACCCTCTCCAGAATCTCAAACGGCCCAATAAACCTCGGGCTAAGTTTTCCCCGGCCAAAGAGCATCACGCCCTTCATGGGCGATATCACAAACACATTGTTATGATAAAATTTATTATTTTTGGTGATAACAAAATGAGTAAGAACTGACCTTAAGCTTTCGTAGAAGATTTCAGACTTCATGACGTCATACAAACGTATTGAGCTTTTTAGATCTCGTGACGTCACGCTATTAAGTTACAGTTTCAGTTTCGAGAGTTCTAAGTCAAGCGTTGACATCTGAGTTTACTTTTCGGAAAGTATTCAGAACTGAGCAGAGTCAAGTATTCAGAGATCATTCTTTGTTGTCGTGTTGATGCTTTCGAATCAGATTTTGGTTATTTGAATCAATTCAGATATCGGGAACAATTATTCAGACTTGATTCCGAAGCTACAGTGAGAGATCTATTGTTAGAGCAAAGTTTATTCAGACGTGATTCAGAGGTTGAGTAAAAGATTGTGGTATATTTACTAAGATGGTATCAGTTCTGATTATTTCAGTTATGAACAGTATCTATTCAGCTACCTCAGATCTCAGTACTTCAGAAGTGAATGTATTCAGTTCTTGAGTAAAGTTGCTTCGACATCAGATGTGGTTAATTCAGATTTTGGGTTATATGAGTAACGGAACTTTCAGATATCGAGACAGTATCATTTGCTGCATTCATTTGTTGCAAATACTCAGTTATCTATATGTATTCAGTTGTGACAGCTTCGAATACACAATCAGCGATGAGATAACCAATTACTTCAAGGGAGAAAGAATTGTTTTAACGGAAAGAGCTTTCAGGCGTAAGGAACGAACAGCTTCAAACTCTATCATATGTTTAAATTAGAAAGAATCAATGATCACGATTGACTCGTACAAATTCCTTGAATTAAGGAGACAATGTCAGAGCTATTTTGGGAAATAATACACAGTACGCGGAGGACGTTATACGAAGTTTGACCGAATATGGATATACGACAAGTTAGCCCTGACAAAGCGCCATTTAACTTTAGTTGAGCAGTGTATGCGATTGTACAATACGATGAAGATATGCAAAGGAGAATATTTCTGACCGTTGAGATCAAAGGGTATAAATAGCTAAAGTTTCAAATGAAGAAGCTCTCTTGCTCTCCGTCCATTTTCTTTGTTGATTCTCCGTTTTCATTGCTCTAAGCCTTTTTTCTTGCCTGCGCTATCACTCACGAAAAAGCTCTCAGATATTCACTGGACATTTCCATTGAAAAAATATCCTAAGTCCAGTGTGTAAAACTCGAAGAACATTTAGTTCAGATTCATAGAGTTAATCTTCGATTTATCTTCTGGTTTACATTTGTAAATAGTTCTTGTTGATAAAAGAACCAGAAGATCTAGAGTACTCAAAAATCATTGTATTTCACTATTATCAATTCATATTGAATCTGTAACAAACGTGCTACGTAAAGCCGTTTGAGTAAAATCAAAGTGTTTGTAAACAGAAGTTGTGTCTGTGTGTATTTGGAGTTGCTAGGAGTTCACTTGGAGCGTGGTTCAATGACCGTGTGTTTACAGTGTCTGTATTCATCAAATTCTTCAAGTGTAACCTTCCTGAAAAGGATGAAGGGGAGACGTAGGATTTGATATCCGAACTTCCATAAACAAATCTCTTGACCTTTCACTTTTACTTATTGCATTTATTAAGTTTACACTGTTCACTGGTTAATCAACTTATTTCCGCACATTTACTGTTAGTCGAGAAATCATCTTTTGGACTGAGATACCTTAAATCTGGTAATAGAGATTTTGGTTAAGCGAGACGCTTGTAAAAATTGTTTTTAAAGGTTTCGAAAATTTTAAATATGAGGAGTTCATTCAAACCCCCCCTTCTGAACTCCTAAGGCTGTTTTCGATCCATATTGATCCTATCACACATGATCTCCCACAGCTAGCTCGAGATCTCGTCGTCTCTGATCGGCATAAATCTTCTGAGGACTCTGGGCTGTCCTCATCCTATCTCGAATCCTTGTCGAAATGTCCGCCGTCTGCTGCACTAACTCCGGCCCAGTAAGCACTCTCTCACCAATCTCGTCCTAGTGTAAGGGAGATCTGCATCTCCTCCCGTACAGCGCCTCATACGGAGCAATCCCTCTTGATTCCTGAAAGCTGTTGTTGTACGTGAACTCTACCAGCGGCAATCTCGAGTCCCACGTACCCTGAAAATATATGACACAAGCTCTCAGCAAATCCTCTAAAGTTTAAATGACCCTCTATGACTGTCCGTCTGTCTGCGGATGAAATGTTGTACTGAACGACAATATAGTCCCCAAGACGGCATGCGAACTCCTCAAGAACACAGATGTGAATCTGGTGTCTCTGTCCGACACTATCGTGATTGGTATGCCATGCAGTCTGACAATCTCTCGGATGTAAATCTCTACGTACTGTGTTAGGGTGAAAGTAGTCTTCACCGGTAAGAAATGCGCTGACTTGGTGAGTCTGTACACAATCACCCATACCTCTGGGACTCCTAGGAAATTCAACCACGAAATCCATCGTAATATGCTCCCACTTCCACTCATGAATGGGAAGTGGCTGCAACAACCCTGCCGGTCGCTGATGCTCTGCCTTGACCTGCTGACAAGTCAAGCACTGTTGTAACTGCTCATCAGAGGCCTTCCCCTCTCTGATCCGCTCTCAAAGTGTAACGCCCTAGATTTAACGACTGTCCCCACTGTACCAACACTGATGTTTCCAGCGCATTTTGTCCTCACTCGCACGCACCCTGAGAAACTTCCCAGGGGGTCATCCATCCCAAAATTGTCCCAAGTCAAGCACGCTTAACTTTGGAGTTCTTAAGTGATGAGCTCCTGAGAAGATGCATCTTGTTGATATGAGTAGTACCAATTAAATCTGATAAGTCTTCCTCAACTAACCTCAATTACAACTGTAACTTCCCAGTCTCGTAATCTGATGGGATCAATGTGGTTCGAAAAACAGTTTCAAGAGTTCAGAAGGGGGGTGGGAATGAACTCTTGGTATTTTAAAATTTTCGAAACCTTTTAAAACAGTTTTACAAGCACCTCGCTTAACTTAAATCCGAGTTACCAGATTTAAGGATCTCAGTTTAAATAATGATTTCTTGGCTAACAAATATTGTGCGGAAAGAAGCCAATTAATAGTGAATAGTAAAACAGTAAATAAATGCGTTAAGTAAAAGTTAAAGGTACAAGAGTTTGTTTCTGGAAGTTCGGATATCAATATCCTACGTCTCCCCTTCTTCCTTTTCAGGAAGGATCCCCTAGAAGGTTTGATGGTTACAGGCCTTCTGCAAACACCCGGTCACGCAAGCACACTTAACGTGAACTCCTAGCTATCTCAAACACCAACAAGCAGTCGCAGCTGCTATTTTACAATACTTGATAAATCCTTTTCAAACGGATTTTGTGTAGCACGTTTGCTACAAACTCAATAATGAATGACAACAGTGAATACAAATCTATTGAGAATGTAAATCTTCTGGTTTCTAAACAGAGAAATTCGATTCAACAAATGAACCAGAAAATAGACTCGAAGGTATTTTTTGTGAAAATCAACACTTGTGTTCTTCGAGTTTGTAAGCTCTTTAATAGCGTAGAAGCAATAAGCTCAGGAAAACAATGGAGACTTGGAATGGCAGAAAATCAGAGAGCTTCTTCAAATCAAATTCCAGCTATTTATACTCTTCATCCTCCAACGGTCATTAAATTTCACCCAAGGAAATAAAATCTTTTTGAATAAATGTCCATCGCATATTCTGCTCCACTACACTGGTAAATTTCATTCCGTCAGAGCCAAATTGTCGCTTTCCATATTTGTGAAAACATTGTAAAACGACCTCTGTAAATGTGTACTATTTACCCAAAATAGTACCAATGTTGTCTCCTTAATTCCAGACATATGTACGATTTAATCTCCACCATTGAATTGCTCCAATTTGATCTGTGATTACGTTTGAATCGACTCGCGTTTGCGCCTGAATGTACTCCATTGATTTCTCTCATCGTTGTTAAGGAAGTTCCAGCTAAAATATGCTAGAAAGTATTTGAAACGACTGGGTGCTTTAAACACTTGAATAATATTAGCAGCTGAAAGCTAACCAACGACTAAATTAGCGCATATACCAAACGCTGTCGTTTCAACTTATCCAAACGACGTAGTTTACCTATCATCAAAATGGTTACAGCTGATAACCCCATGTGATAATCTTCACCACCGACTGATTATACTTCCTTCTGAAATAATCACCCAACTGCTGAATACTTACCATCGACTGATTATACCAACAGCTGATTATACCAACGGCTGATTATACCAACGGCTGTTTATACCAACCCTTGATCAATCGTCTGAAAATTCACTACTGCTGAAATAACAACTCGATACCAGAAACTGATAACTTCGTTCAAATTCATCCTCTGAAATATACCTCAATACCAAGATCTGATATCTAACAACTGAAATATTCACACCAATTTTCTGACTTCTTCTACTCAAAAATTGACACCTGAATATGCGAAGTTGTTGACTGCATCGGCTGATAGTCCAGTAGTAACTTGTCTTATTTTGTTATCGCCAAAACTAATAAATTTTATCGTAACAATTTCCCTATTTTTGGTGATGACAAAACTTAGCAGCCTATCGTCTTATATAGATGATCAAAAGGTAAAAAAACGCAAAGTCTGCTGCTTTCATTAAACTGAAAAATTGTACATAAGATTTGTACAAGATACGGAATACTAAAAAACCTTCTCTCCAGTAATCCAATGTTTAGCACTCCTTTTGGGTACGCCTGTAGGTGGATAAGGACCATATCTTACGTTACGCAGGCGACTCACCACCACTGCTCCTTCGTTTGAAGATCCACTCCTGTTTCCTCTACTCTGACTGTTACCACTGCCGCTGCCTCTGTTACCACTGCCTAAACCAGGTCGACTTTAGCCTTGTGCTCCACTGCCACTACCACCAGTTCCTCCACTGGGTCGACTGTGATCGTCAGGAGGTGGTTGAGGGCGGCTGCTACTACCTTCCCACTTTTTGGCATCACCGCCTCTTAGAAAATCGACAATGTCACCAAGCTGGGTAGACAGGTTCAAATAATTTTCCTCTGCTTTCGCTCAGAAATCCAGTTGTTCGCTCCAAATAGTAGAAACCAGCCTATCTAAGTCATCAATTTTAGCATGAATATCTTTCACCTCCCTACGAACATCAGCATTATCGATAGCAGCAGCAGCAATCTGGGCACTTAGCTGCTTCTGAGAGGAATGGATATCCAATGACAGGACGGTGCTTATATCTTGACTATCTATGCGTGATGCCCTGTTCACTCTGTCCAGTTCATCAAAGCATTCTGTAGACTTCTTCTCAATGTCTTTGATGTGCATTAAGAGTGTATCTCGAAGTCTATCAACATCATCTTTGCGCCTGATTTGCTCAAAACAAATCTGGTCAACTGAAGCACGTATCTGAGCAACATCCTAACGTCTTACCCTTCTTCCGTTTTCAGGAAGGATCCCCTAGAAGGTTTGATGGTTACAGGCCTTCTGCAAACACCCGGTCACGCAAGCAACACTTAACGTGAACTCCTAGCTATCTCAAACACCAACAAGCAGTCGCAGCTGCTATTTTACAATACTTGATAAATCCTTTTCAAACGGCTTTTGTGTAGCACGTTTGCTACAAACTCAATAATAGAATGACAACAGTGAATACAAATCTATTGAGAATGTAAATCTTCTGGTTTCTAAACAGAGAAATTCGATTCAACAAATGAACCAGAAAATAGACTCGAAGGTATTTTCTGTGAAAATCAACACTTGTGTTCTTCGAGTTTGTAAGCTCTTTAATAGCGTAGAAGCAATAAGCTCAGGAAAACAATGGAGACTTGGAATGGCAGAAAATCAGAGAGCTTCTTCAAATCAAATTCCAGCTATTTATACTCTTCATCCTCCAACGGTCATTAAATTTCACCCAAGGAAATAAAATCTTTTTGAATAAATGTCCATCGCATATTCTGCTCCACTACACTGGTAAATTGCATTCCGTCAGAGCCAAATTGTCGCTTTCCATATTTGTGCAAACATTGTAAAACGACCTCTGTAAATGTGTACTATTTACCCAAAATAGTACCAACGTTGTCTCCTTAATTCCAGGCATATGTACGATTTAATCTCCACCATTGAATTGCTCCAATTTGATCTGTGATTACGTTTGAATCGATTTGCGTTTGCGCCTGAATGTACTCCATTGATTTCTCTCATCGTTGTTAAGGAAGTTCCAGCTAAAATATGCTAGAAAGTATTTGAAACGACTGGGTGCTTTAAACACTTGAATAATATTAGCAGCTGAAAGCTAACCAACGACTAAATTAGCGCATATACCAAACGTTGTCGTTTCAACTTATCCAAATGACGTAGTTTAGCTATCATCAAAATGGTTACAGCTGATAACCCCATGTGATAATCTTCACCAACGACTGATTATACTTCCTTCTGAAATAATCACCCAACTGCTGAATACTTACCATCGACTGATTATACCAACAGCTGATTATACCAACGGCTGATTATACCAACGGCTGTTTATACCAACCCTTGATCAATCGTCTAAAAATTCACTACTGCTGAAATAACAACTCGATACCAGAAACTGATAACTTCGTTCAAATTCATCCTCTGAAATATACCTGAATACCAAGATCTGATATCTAACAACTGAAATATTCACACCAATTTTCTGACTTCTTCTACTCAAAAATTGACACCTGAATATGCGAAGTTGTTGACTGCATCGACTGATAGTCCAGTAGTAACTTGTCTTATTTTTTTATCGCCAAAACTAATAAATTTTATCGTAACAATTTCCCTCTTTTTGGTGATGACAAAACTTAGCAGCCTATCGTCTTATATAGATGATCAAAAGATAAAAAAACGCAAAGTCTGCTGCTTTCATTAAACTGAAAAATTGTACATAAGATTTGTACAAGATACGGAATACTAAAAAACCTTCTCTCCAGTAATCCAATGTTTAGCACTTCTTTTGGGTACGCCTGTAGGTGGATATGGACCATATCTTACGTTACGCAGGCGACTCACCACCACTGCTCCTTCGTTTGAAGATCCACTCCTTTTTCCTCTACTCTGACTGATACCACTGCCGCTGCCTCTGTTACCACTGCCTAAACCAGGTCGACTTTGGCCTTGTGCTCCACTGCCACTGCCACCAGTTCCTCCGCTGGGTCGACTGTGATCGTCAGGAGGTGGTTGAGGGCGGCTGCTACTACCTTCCCCCTTTTTGTCATCACCTCCTCTTAGAAAATCGACAATGTCACCAAGCTGGGTAGACAGGTTCAAATAATTTTCCTCTGCTTTCGCTCAGAAATCCAGTTGTTCACTCCAAATAGTAGCAACCTGCCTATCTAAGTCATCAATTTTAGCATGAATATCTTTCACCTCCCTACGAACATCAACATTATCGATAGCAGCAGCAGCAATCTGGGCACTTAGCTGCTTCTGAGAGGAATGGATATCCAGTGACAGGACGGTCCTTATATCTTGACTATCTATGCGTGATGCCCTGTTCACTCTGTCCAGTTCATCAAAGCATTCTGTAGACTTCTTCTCAATGTCTCTGATGTGCATTAAGAGCGTATCTCGAAGTCTATCAACATCATCTTTGCGCCTGATTTGCTCAAAACAAATCTGGTCAACTGAAGCACGTATCTGAGCAAGGGTTTCTGTGATATTGGAAGCAACAACTGGTAGAGGGATATGAGGAGAGGCTACTTCGTCTTCCACACGAATTTCATTGTCATCAAAATTCAAGGAAGAATCAGTGGAGGTGGATGAAGAGTTAGGACGCTGGTCCAAAAATAACTGTGCATTGGTAGCAACTGAAACTGAATTCTGAACAATCTGTACATTTCTCAAAACTTTTCTGTCCATTGCAATAGTCGAAACAAAACTGCTAATATCAGCTATACTCAACCCACTGAATAAACTGTATTGAACAAAAACTGTACACAACTGAGATAACCGCAAATAAAATACTGTCGGCTGACATGAGACAAAATGAGAAACTGGTTCAATAACTGAAAGAGTTTGGCAAAATTCACAGAACCAACTGGTAGCAATTTCCCGGAAGCAAAGAATTCACAAACCTCTAAGCACACATCTGCCCATCTCTTTCTCATCAACTTGAAGAATGCAATGACAGGAGGGAGTATGTCGTCATAAGATCGTTGTCGAGAAATCTCACTATTCACAACCCGCTTTGGTATCTTCACCCAATGATCAGCACAAGGTTCAATCAACCAAACACCATCAACACGAATCATTGTTCTAATCCAGCAAGAAGATTTAGTGTTGGTGTTAGTTCTGGAAAATATAGCTCCTCTATCACGTGGTCGACCTTCAAAAATTTTGGAGCAACACGTCTTCTCCCATTTAAGACCGTGTGCCATAGTCTGTTCCTTCAGTTCTTCTACCACAAACAAATGAAGATCAGAAAGCATCTCCATGACTTTGATATCGGTAGCATAAGAACCTTCACCTAGGGTAAAGTTGAGTTTCCTCGCCTCCAAAAATTTTCTGATCAACAACTCTCTGTACTTGGTCAAAATGTACGTCCGCCTATTGAGAGAAACTCTCGTGGAGTCTGTTTCAGCCCACGACAAAATGAGTGCCTACTTGTCAAAATATGATTCATCGATCTTCAAAGAAGCTAACCTCTTCAGACTGAAAGAATTAAAGAATCTGTCTACCTCATCTATAATCTTTTCTCGCAACTGAACAAGAAAATCTATATCTGCAACAATCAATGAAAATTGCTCCTTAATCGGATTGCCCTTAACAGGGTCTCTCTCCAAAAGGGGTGCCTTCCCTTTATCTGCCGCTGAAATCTTGGGAACACTGGCCTTGTACCAGTCCCCTTCATTGACTCCAGGAATTGAAATAGTCTTGCCCAAAATAATCTTCGTTATTTCCACATAGGCAGACGGCAAAGGGAAATATACTGGAATAGTCATCAGAATGTCTTCTAGCGACATTGCCTCATCTATTGATTTGTCAACATCCTCGGTCTCCATTGTCTCAACACCTGTTCCAAAAACCTGACCAGCAATAAACTCCTCGTCAGTATCACTGGCTGTCTCAATGGGTCTATCAGCATCTAGATGAGCCTGAATTTCCTCATACGAGAGATTAAACCACAGCTCGAACTCATCAGATGTTCCAGATGCCTTATCTCCAACCTCATATGTAACAACATCTTGATCTCCCACATCTGTGTCAATTTGATCAGTCTCGGCAATCACCTGCTCAATGATAATATCCACCTCATCAGCAGTGGATATTCCCTCGTTAAGAACAACTGCCACTGCTGGCAAAGAAACCGGTTCAACAACAACTGTCTCTTCCTAAGAAATCCCAACACTCTCAACAACAGTCTCAACATCCTTCTCAGCCGTATCATCAATCACCTCTGCAGCTGCTTCTCCAAAAATACTTCCGCCAACAACTGGCTCACTATCAACAATGACATCATCGCAGCCTAGAATCAACCTCCTCTTCCTCTTCTGAGTTTTTCTTTTGGGGACAGGGGGTTGCTCAGTTGGTACAACAGGAATTGGCGCAATCATTTGAAGAGGCACTGCTTCAACAAGCAAAGTATCCAGAGTTTCTTTTGCAGACACTGATTTATTCTTTGTAGTCCGCTTCTTTTTCACCACTCGTTCAGCATCAGCATCTGTAGCTGGTCTCTTTTGGACGCAGCCCTTTCCACGGGTGTTTTCTTCACCCTTGGTTCAGCTGTAAAAACTTCCATGCCAACCTAGTCATTCAACACAATATACCGATGCACGGTCTTTTCTGTGATAACTTTCGAAGAAGGAAACTCTGAGGATTCGCCCAATTCCAAATTTGGAACATTTTCCAGCAACAGGCTGATTTGAATGGCATAGCCCTTGGCCTGACTTGAACCCGGAGTCACCATATCTTTCATTGAACAATATCCTGTTCCAGTTAACCTTCACTCCACAGGTGATTCCTGCTATCATCAGAAACTTTTCTTGTGTGATTGCATCAAAGGAGCCTGCCTTCACAGAAATCGTGTTCGCCATAATATCAAAGAGGAGATGGAACTCAATCTTCATCTCCTTCTTCTTCCCAGAGATACTTTCGAAGAAGGAAACTCTGAGGATTCGCCCAATTCCAAATTTGGAACATTTTCCAGCAACAGGCTGATTTGAATGGCATAGCCCTTGGCCTGACTTGAACCCGGAGTCACCATATCTTTCATTGAACAATATCCTGTTCCAGTTAACCTTCACTCCACAGGTGATTCCTGCTATCATCAGAAACTTTTCTTGTGTGATTGCATCAAAGGAGCCTGCCTTCAGAGAAATCGTGTTCGCCATAATATCAAAGAGGATAAGGAACTCAATCTTCATCTCCTTCTTCTTCCCAGAGATACTAACTGGTTTGCCAGAAAAAGAAACGATGCTCTTCGCATCAAACACCAAATCCTTCGGAATCTCAAACAAATCAGTCAAACCCTCCATGGGAAGCTCAAACGTCTCTGCAAGCAGTTGTTCAGAAATTTCCACAGACACTCCATTCACTGTATTGACAACCAAGCCGTCCCTAACAGATCCATTTGCAAAGAACTCTAACAGTGCAGCTTCATGAATCACGGCAGGGCAACCCAGGAATCCTTTCAATCCAGTAGCGACAAGAGATTCGAACATCGCCACCATCCTGGCATTGTCCATAGCGAGGACAGATTCAAAGCACACATGAAGAGTGTTGATAAACAGAGAGGATGCCATTTCTGATTGATGGAAGAACTTAGAGTACGCCTGAAAAGTGTTTGCAAGAAAATCGTAGAGAGCAAGAATACGCGAGAGTGAAATATGCAAGGTAAGTGTTAGAGAAAAGGAAACGCCGTAAATATGTATGGAATAGTAAACGACAAAAGAAAGATGCGATGTAGATGTGAAGATTGGAATGATGACAACACGTGTCAATTATCCAACGGAGCGAACAATATTTTGAAATGATGGTAAAAAGATTTTATCAAAATACGAAATAGAGAAAGTATTTTTAAATTGATTTTGAAAACATTTTACCCGTACAAGGAAAAGGTTAATGAAAGACGCGCGCAAAATTTTAATTTGTCACAGCTGGTACAGCGAGTATAATAATATCACTGCTGATTTTAATGTATCGCTGAGGGGTGGCAAGATCTGATCACAAATAAGCATCAGCTGTGTATATGTAACATCTGAGTGTATCTAGACGCTACATATTCAGCTGACGTCGTGCTTAACAATTCAGATCCTGGTTCCCCCTACGACTGATATCCTCCAACGCAATGTGCTTGCCTCAGCTGAAAGTCTATGCGTTACCCCTGAACAAAAGACTCACAGCTGATTTAAGCGACAGCTGACAACCTGCAAAATT
>KQ989637.1:3261-26708 GCA_001598015.1 Dorcoceras hygrometricum | reverse complement strand
GGATCCCCAACAAAGACCTCGGTGCTAATCCATCTAATAAGTTCTAATCGGTGATATTATACACTAAACCTAATTAAACCAAGTTAATTACAGTGTACACAAATTTGTTTTGTTTTAACATTATAAGAATTGAGGAAACTCGTTGCCAAAATTTATATTTACTGTCAACCACATGTTCATTGTACAAGCCCGAGAACAAATGTACAAAACATTACAAAGTGCCTACTATCTTATTACAAGTAAATACATCAGAAGTACCACACTAAACTATCATCTTCAGGCTACGCTGGCAGCAGGTATTTTTATCAACTGGTCATTCCTGTTCTCGCTACCCCTGTCTAGATGATCCAGCTCTCGTCTCACCTGTTTTGATGCACACATACAAACAATACAACAGCCAGAAAACTCTGGTGAGAATAAAATCTCAGTATAATCAATAGAACATGCAATCAAATAATCATGAATGCAATGCATGTTTCAAGAATACGGTATGTCAAATTGAATCGCAAAAGATCACAGGTTCTTGGGATCCCGGGGACCAAGATCTCGGCACAACCACTTACTCACCCCTTCAAGGTGGTGTCCTGCTTCTCGATCCCCTGACTTTGACGCAACTACAGTGAGTAGGCTTTAGGTGTAACTCAACATCCCTCGCCACTCAAATATAGCTCCCCAAACGTCTTCGCGCACTCTAGGCGGATCTTCCTTTGGTGCTTATGGTGTTTTTAGCTCAATATGAATGCAAGCATGTCAATATGCATTCACACAAATAATACTGAGCACAGAGTGAGAAATCACGAAATCATATCAGCACATAAAATCACGAAACAAATACATAAGTGGTTTTCGGGAAACTCAAGACTCTCCTCTCTCTTGAGTATTCTTTCCTGTCGTAACTACTATCAAATTATGCCTAGTAGATCAAGTCTTACGGTGCTCCTGTTGTTGGCTGAAGATGTACAGAAGAGCTTCCAAAGTGTTTCTTTGTGTTATGTGTTCGGCTGTGATGCAGGTTCGCTGATGTACCAAATATCCTCAATTCTCTCGTTTTAACCTTAATCGTACATACCACCGCTTGCCTAGAATATATCAAATTGGAACTTGAGAAACTACCTATGGACTGTCATCCTGAACTATAAGAAATGATCTGACACTTGTAAACAGATATGTCTGACAAGATGCTAATCGGTGGATAACTCTCGGTCACTTGTGTTTGTCAGCTCTGAGCTACAGTGCGTTCAAATCTGCTCAGGCCTCGACTACTCCAGCTTAGGTATAGGCACATACCAGATCACGCGTCATCTCATATCAGCTTGCGTCCAGACAGCTCGCGCAAGACCCAGCTCAGCTCAGAGCTACAAGATCAGATCTCACCTCAAGCACAAGCATTTCAGATCGCATCTACATAGCTCACGAAGCACCAGATCATGGAGACCCAGGTCGGTTCTCGTACACACATACCACATGCCTACAACAGGTCACACTCTCTCAGCAGCTCAGATCAAGTTGCACACTCCGACCAGCTCAGAGCATTCAGCTCAACTTACGGTCTCCAGAAACAATTTGCGCTACTTAAACCAGCACGCTTCTCAACAACTCAACTCACACATCTCCGCTCAGATCGTGAAACTAACACCAGCTTAGACCAGCAGCTCGGGACACTTCCACTAACAGCTTGTGCACCCGACAGCTCTTGCACACGCAGATTCCACCCCATCCAACTCAGAAGATCTAGGCTAACTCATACTTTCTCAAACTCATGAACCAGCTCACAACAATTTACAGCAGTAACAGATCGCAGCGACAGACCAGTTCACACACCGGTCAGCTCATGCAAGATGAACAGCTCTTGCTAAACCAAATATTTTCCTTCAGCTTTCACTTAAGCTGATCGTTCCCAACAGCCTAGCACGTTGTCCCTAATCTTGCTGCTCGATCCAGATTACTATGAAACTCCCCAAAGCTGAATCCAGCTTACAATTCACTACTTAGATGATAACAGCTCAGAACTGTTACACTACCATCTTGCACCGATACAGATCAGATCGTACTTCTATTAACAGCTCACGGACTCAGCACAGTCCTTCCCTAAGCTTGTTCACTCAAACAGGTCGCGCCAGTTCTAACCTCAGCTGAAACCCGAAACAGCCTACACCATCAGCTTGGCACTACCTGAGATCAGCGTGCGTCTGAGCTGGTCTATCTCTACAGATAGCTCTCTAAGCTGACTAATCTCAACTAATTAACCATTAACATGAACAAAATATATCACTAATAACTCTTTGCGTAAGGACAGTCCTTACGGATAAGCTCTATTTTGATTTTAGTTCACTCGAGTATAGGCACAACGATTGTTTCTTTGCATGTGCTTGACTACGCGTTTTATTTGTTTATGAGTGCTTACCCTGTGTGTCTCATAGATGGCCCCTAAGAGGAGAGGTAGAGAGAGGAATCAGATTGCTGAGGAATCTAGGGCACAGAATCAGGAGGACGAGGTTGAACATCAAGCTCACCAAGTTAACGATATCAAACTTGTTTTGACTAGGTTTCAGCAGATGAATCCTCCGACCTTCTCAGTTGCTGAGGGTGGTTGAGTAGCTGAGGGCTGGTTATAACACATGGAAGGTCTATTTGAAAGGGTTCACAATATCTGAAAAGCGTATCATATCAAAGATAAAACATCAATGTGGCCACGGGGTACTGCTGCAGCGGGCGCTCAGAGGTCCTCACTGTCAGTCGGGATAAAATCCGCAGGGTCATCACCTGCACCATTTAAACCTAGTGAGCCTAGAGGCTCAGCATGTTCTATCTTTTAAAATAGCAAGGTACATAATAATAAAACCACATGCAAGCATATACGTGTAATAAGATAATATTAAATCATGCATGCATGGATGATCTTAAAACATGGTTCGTTACATAAGTCGTAACGTATCGTAATAATATAACATATATCATAAGGCATGACGTAACGTAACATAAAAAAGTATGAGTCGTATTCGTGAAGTGTGGACCATGTTCAATTGATCAATCTAAAACGTACGTGGTGGCCAGTTTTATCCGACCTACATCATCATCATCACATTACCAAAGGTTCACTGGCCCGGTCTCCCAGATCCGCTCATCATATATCATTATACATTAACAGAGGTTCACCGGGCCCGACATCTCGGATCCGCTCATCGTCTGTCTTGCCACAAGTCACTTCAATCCCTCCATTTTTCTTTTAAAACATGCCTTTATCATTTCATAAAACATTCATGATGCATGCATTTCGTAAAACATGCAACTTAAAAGCTTAGTCCGTCAATATATATTTAATTCTTTCCTTTAAAACATTATCATACATAACATACTACATATATAATTAAATATATATTCACGGGCTTCTACATTTTCTACTCCGATCAAGGACTGTTCAGAAGCCTGGTCCACTACTTCTAAGCCCAAAAGAACCTAGACTTAATTTAAAATGAAACTTAGCGTAATACATGACTTGGCCCATAACATAAAATTAAACCTTTAAAAATTGACTAACATACTACGTTGACCCAATTTTGACTCAATTAAAAATCCTATGATCAATTTTGACTAAATTAAAATCCAAAAGACCACAATTTTGACTTTAAAACTAAAATAAATTATTAGGTTCAAATTAATTAAAAGTTTGACTAAAAACTTTGACGTTAAAAAATTTGACCAAAAATCTTAAAATTGAACCATATACTTTAAAATTAAAATAACCGGTCCAGAATTAAAATAAGTTGGACCAAACTTAAAACATTTTGACTCGACCTTTGACTAACCGACCCGATCCAGCCATGACAATTTAAAAAAATCACACATGCTAAAATTCATTTTCTAGGCATTAATTTGTCATGAAAAATTGCCAAAAATCTCATAAATCAAATAGATTCTAAAAATGCTGGCAAACATCTTAAAAATATGCTTAAAATATCAAATAAAGTCATCCATAAACTTTGGCAGCCTCTAATACTGGAAATCTCAATTTTCACAAAAATGACCCGACGAGGCTCATTTCGAGCGACAAAACGGTAAAAATCAATAAAAATCTATTTCTTAACCAAAGTACTCCCTTTTTTGACCAACATCACCCTAACGCATGCCGCTAGCCAATGGAAAAAACAATACTCAAAAATGAATCAGGAAATGACCAAAATGATGCCCACAAACCCACTGCCCGCGCTCAGACTGCAACAAGGACACATGCTAGCCATAAAATTCATAACTAATTCGTTCATCGACCAAATAGCTCCCCGTTTGGAACTACATGACCCTAACTCAATGTGCTATCTCATGAAATCAACCTTGACCACACATACCACATAGAGAGACTTACCATACCCAACAACTCTACTGTTGTGCACAGACGACAAGCCAAGACACGTGCTGATCATAAAATTCGTAAATAATTCATTTCTTGATCAAATCGCTTCTCGTTTGGACCTACGTAATCCTAAATCAATGGAATAACTACCTGGACCACCCTTGGACCAAACCCTAGCCTCTTGAACCGCCCATAACCGAAGCATATCAAGAATGAATCAAACAAGTGTTGAAAAACATGATGCATGCATGGATCTCAAACCTTAAACATAGATCTAATCAAAGACATACAAATCATGCACATCCTTTTATAAAAATAGTATACTTTGATTTAACTGGTGAGAAAAGAATATATATTACATGCCTGGCTTGGAGAAAAGGAAGATCTGCGAGTTACCGACGTGTAGGACGCGAGATCGGGACAAGATCGCCTTTGAATCACCAAAACTCTTGCAAAAGTCGATGGAGTGTGATAGAGGAGGAGGGGATGGCTCTAAGGAGGAGGAGTGGAGGCTAGGTCACAAATATTTTGTGTTTGAAAGAATGGGTGGTGCAAAAAATGACCCCTCATATTTAATTAAGAAATAAAAAGGAGTTTTACAATCTTAACCCTCCACTAAGTTACAAGGTTAATCAAAACTCTAATCCATGTTTTAAAATCTCTAATTTTCGAAATAAAAGGCCTCCCCAATTTTAAAGTACAATAAAGTACATTAAAATAGCCCGTATAGGCGAAAATCGGTTCCCTCAAAAATAATCATGAAAACCCCATTTTTCGGAAATTGCTGCTTAAAAATAATAAATTTGTTCTTAAAATCTAAGTGCTTAAAAACTCTCAAATAATTTTCATCTCGGTCGTCCCTAGTCTCGTCCACACGTTCGGAACTCAAACAGGCCAAAAACGGATCATGCATACCATGCAGCGTTAAAATCATAAATAAATCACATAAAATGGCATTTAATTTCTAAAATGATTTTTCCCAGTCATGCACTCATTTCACGTCATTCAGGAATTTCAAAGGCCTCCCCAATTTTAAAGTACAATAAAGTACATTAAAATAGCCCGTATAGGCGAAAATCGGTTCCCTCAAAAATAATCATGAAAACCCCATTTTTCGGAAATTGCTGCTTAAAAATAATAAATTTGTTCTTAAAATCTAAGTGCTTAAAAAATCTCAAATAATTTTCATCTCGGTCGTCCCTAGTCTCGTCCACACGTTCGGAACTCAAACAGGCCAAAAACGGATCATGCATACCATGCAGCGTTAAAATCATAAATAAATCACATAAAATGGCATTTAATTTTCTAAAATGATTTTTTCCCTAGTCATGCACTCATTTCTACGCATTCAGGAATTTCTAGGCGTTACAACTCTCCCCCCTTAAAAGAATTTCATCCCTGAAATTAAGTACATACCAAATAGATCATGGTAGCGCGTCCGCATATCGGCCTCAATCTTCCAGGTAGCCTCATCCTCGGAGTGATTCTGCCAGCGGACTTTGACCATCGGAATACTCCATGCTCTCAGCCTGCGTTCCTCTCGAGCTAAATTTGCACTGGTCGCTCCTCAAATTATAAATCTGGCTCTAACTGGAGCGGCTCAAAATCCAAAACGTGCGACGGATTCGGAACATACTTCCACAGCATCGAGATGTGGAAAACATTATGGACCGCTGACAAGCTGGGTGGTAACGCTACTCGATACGCTAGAGTACCAACCCTCTCCAAAATCTCAAATGGCCCAATAAACCTCGGGCTGAGCTTGCCCCTCCGGCCAAAGCGCATCACGCCCTTCATGAGCGATATCCTCACAAAGACATGATCCCTAACAGCTAACTCCAGATCTCGTCGTCCCTGATCGGCATAACTCTTCTGACGACTCTGGGTTGTCTTCATCTGATCCCGAATCCTCGTCACAATATCCGTTGTCTGATGCACTAACTCCGGTCCAATCAACACTCTCTCTCCAACCTCGTCCCAGTGCACGGGAGATCGACATCTCCTCCCGTACAGAGCCTCATATGGAGCCATCCCAATCGATGCCTGAAAGCTGTTGTTGTACGTGAACTCTACCAGCGGCAACCTCGAGTCCCACGTACCCTAGAAATCTATCACACAAGCTCTCAGCAAATCCTCCAGAATCTGGATGACTCTCTCCGACTGACCATCTGTCTGTGGGTGAAACGCCGTGCTGAACGACAACCTAGTCCCCAAGGCGGCATGTAAACTCTTCCAAAACACAGATGTAAATCTGGTGTCTCTATCAGACACAATAGAGACTGGTATGCCATGCAGCCTGACAACCTCTCTGATATAAAGCTTTGCGTACTGAGTCAGGGTGAAAGTAGTTTTCATCGATAAGAAATTCTCTGACTTGGTGAGTCTGTCCACAATCACCCATATCGCCGTGTACCCTCTGGGACTCCTGGGCAATCCAACCATAAAATCCATCGTGATATGCTCCCACTTCCACTCGGGGATCGGGAGTGGCTGCAACAACCCTGCCGATCGCTGATGCTCTGCCTTGACCTGCTGACAGGTCAATCACTCAGACACCAATCTCCCAATTCACTTCTTCATCCCCGGCCACCAATACAATGTCTTCAAATCCCTGTACATCTTCGTACTCCCTGGGTGGATGGAGTACGTCGATGCATGCTCCTCTACTAAGATCTCTGCTCTCAGCTGCCCAGTACTCGGCACCCACATACGACCTCTGAAACGAACAATCTCATCCTCAACTGTGTACAGGCCTAGGCCTCTGGCCTCATCTCGCTATCTCCACTGCTGTAACTGCTCATCGGAGGCGTGCCCCTCTCTGGTCCGCTCTCAAAGAGTCTGCTGAACAGTGAGCGCTGCCAAACTCGATTCACAGCCTCCTGAATCAAACTCTAGTCCAAACCTCTTTATCTCAGCCTGTAGTGGCCTCTCAACTGATAAACATGCCACTACTGCAGTCTTCCGGCTCAAAGCGTCTGCCACCACATTAGCTTTACCCGGATGGTATCTAATGTCACAGTCATAGTCCTTCACCAAATCTAGCCATCTGCGCTGCCTCATGTTCAGCTCCTTCTGGGTGAAGAAGTACTTGAGGCTCTTGTGGTCGGTGAAAATCTGACACTTCTCGCCGTACAAGTAGTGTCTCCAAATCTTCAGAGCGAACACTACTGCTGCAAGCTCCAGATCGTGCGTCTGATAGTTCTGCTCATAACTCTTCAACTGCCCCGACGCATAAGAGTAGACCCGGCCACGGGCCAGTTCCGGGTCCGACCCGTCGGGTCTGGGTCCAAAAAACCTGGAATCGGAACCGGAACTGTGAGAACCGGTTCCGGACAAGGTCAAAAACCGGTGGTTCCGGTCAGATTCGGTTTTTTTAAAAAAAAATTTCTTTAAAAATTCAATTTCAAAGGTTTTTTAAAAAAAATTCAAAATTGAATTTCGGTTTAAAAAAAGGAATTTCGTTTTTTAAAAAATGTTATTTTTATAATTTAATTTTAATATTTTGAATTTTGAAAATAAAATTTCTTGAAATTTCATTTGAGAATATGAATTATAAATAATTCAAATTTTAATTTGAATTTTGAATTCGAATTTGAATTTAAAAGAATAAAATTGGGATTTGAATATGAAATTTGAAGTGTAAAAGAATAACAATTGGTATTTTGAATTTCAAATTAAAATTCCAATTATATTATAATTTGAACTTTGAATAAAATTTGAATTTTGTATTTGTCGATTAATTTGAATTTTGATTTGAACTTTATTTTGAATTCTAATTAATTTGTATTTTAATTTGTTTAATTTAGAATTTTAATTTGAATTTTGAATTCTGAATTCGAATCTTAATTTGTGTTTGAATTCGAATTTAAAAAATAACAATTGAGATTGAAATTGAAATTGAGTATAGATAATTTCAAAAATGATACGTTAAGAAAAGCTAAATCGAGTTGTATGCTTCCTTATATTACACTAATGCACACATATATATGCTATATGTGCATCAATATGACATTATATATTATGAAAATTTTTTATTTTAAATTTAATAATATCTATGTTTGTATGTAAAATGTGGAGATAATGGATATGACATAAGATATCGGAAAAATGACATAAGAAGTTTTAAGTAGGTTATTATATTATTGCACTTTAATTGTTAAATATTTGAAAAATTGATAAGGGTGAATGTAAATATTAATTAAAATAATAATTTAGTTATGGTTGAGATGTTTAGACATTTTAAGATAGTATAAATTAATCAAATACTCCCAATTTAATGATAAATAAAACTTTTATAGTTTACAAAAAAAGTTATTAGTACATGCCCGTTCCCACCCTTTAAATTGTATCCCAATGTGTCATGGATATTTAAATATAAATATTAGATTTAGTGGGAGGACACTTGAAGATGGTGGACATGATGATCAAAGATATTGAAGATCGAAGATCTGTAAAACCGGAAGCAATTGTAATAGGATTGCATTGCATACTGCATTTCACCTAGGACTGGACCCAGGTCCGTGATTGGCAACCACGGACCGCATAGCACTCGCGATCGATCATCCCAAAGTTTTATATATGTGATATATATGTTAGTTGAATCCGCACGTTAAATTATGATTTAATTATTGTTGAGACCGAATTTTCAAAATTAAAATCCCTCGTTTTAAATATGATTTAAAACTGATATCAAGATTAAAAGTTTATCCGATAAACTAAGGGAATTTAAATTTGTTTAAATTTTCCTACCTTCCATCAACAATGAGTGTACGTCGATGCTACCCGTATACATGGCCCGGCTCATATTATTGAGGGGGTTATGTATGCCGGAAAGCTGTACACGTCATTGACACTTGCTGTGAGTTGGTTGGAACACCCTTTAACGTTGGCTCATATTATTGGGGACGTTAAGGGGACCGTCCTTCACAACTCAACATTGATGGGTCGTCTTGACACGTGATAGTAATCGACGTCATATTATTGGGCCCTTACTGGACGTGAGGTAAATACATGGAGGTTGCACCGATTGCAATTGGACTCTACCTTTTGAGGGTCATGGTTGGCTGATATTATTCGGGACCATGATCGCTTGATTGGGCTCTGTGTACCCACTAAGGAAACTTTCTTTCTCGATTTCATTAGAGGGTGGTAAAATCGTTAAATACCACCGCTTGCCTAGAATATATCGAATTGGAACTTGAGCAACTACCTATGGACTGTCATCCTGAACTATAAGAAATGATCTGACACTTGTAAACAGATATGTCTGACAAGATGCTAATCGGTGGATAACTCTCGGTCACTTGTGTTTGTCAGCTCTGAGCTACAGTGCGTTCAAATCTGCTCAGGGCTCGACTACTCCAGCTTAGGTATAGGCACATACCAGATCACGCATCATCTCATATCATCTTGCGTCCAGACAGCTCGCGCAAGACCCAGCTCAGCTCAGAGCTACAAGATCAGATCTCACCTCAAGCAAAAGCATTTCAGATCGCATCTACACAGCTCACGAACCACGAGATCATGGAGACCCAGGTCGGTTCTTGTACACACAGACCACATGCCTACAACAGGTCACACTCTCTCAGCAGCTCAGATCAAGTTGCACACTCCGACCAGCTCAAAGCATTCAGCTCGCTTACGGTCTCCAGAAACAATTGGCGCTACTTAAACCAGCACGCTTCTCAACAACTCAACTCACACATCTCCGCTCAGATCGTGAAACTGACACCAGCTTAGACCAGCAGCTCGGGACACTTCCACTAACAACTTGTGCACCCGACAGCTCTTGCACACGCAGATTCCACCCCATCCAACTCAGAAGATCTAGGCTAACTCATACTTTCTCAAACTCATGAACCAGCTCACAACAATTTACAGCAGTAACAGATCGCAGCGACAGACCAGTTCACACACCGGTCAGCTCATGCAAGATGAACAGCTCTTGCTAAACCAAATATTTTCCTTCAGCTTTCACTTAAGCTGATCGTTCCCAACAGCCTAGCACGTTGTCCCTAATCTTGCTGCTCGATCCAGATTACTATGAAACTCCCCAAAGCTGAATCCAGCTTACAATTCACTACTTAGATGATAACAGCTCAGAACTGTTACACTACCATCTTGCACCGATACAGATCAGATCGTACTTCTATTAACAGCTCACGGACTCAGCACAGTCCTTCCCTAAGCTTGTTCACTCAAACAGGTCGCGCCAGTTCTAACCTCAGCTGAAACCCGAAACAGCCTACACCATCAGCTTGGCACTACCTGAGATCAGCGTGCGTCTGAGCTGGTCTATCTCTACAGATAGCTCTCTAAGCTGACTAATCTGAACTAATTAACCATTAACATGAACAAAATATATCACTAATAACTCTTTGCGTAAGGTCAGTCCTTACAGATAAGCTCTATTTTGATTTTAGTTCACTCGAGTATAGGCACAACGATTGTTTCTTTGCATGTGCTTGACTACGCGTTTTATTTGTTTATGAGTGCTTACCCTGTGTGTCTCATAGATGGCCCCTAAGAGGAGAGGTAGAGAGAGGAATCAGATTGCTGAGGAATCTAGGGCACAGAATCAGGAGGACGAGGTTGAACATCAAGCTCACCAAGTTAACGATATGAAACTTGTTTTGACTAGGTTTCAGCAGATGAATCCTCCGACCTTCTCAGTTGCTGAGGGTGGTTGAGTAGCTGAGGGCTGGTTATAACACATGGAAGGTCTATTTGACAGGGATCACTATGATGCGGACTGGAGACTAAGTTTAGCTACCTTATAATTGTGGGAACATGCACAGTTCTGGTGAAATGGTGCATCCCGGGTGAAACGAACCGTACTCTAGAATTTTTTTTTTAAAAATCATGTGCGGAATAAATAACTAATAGGTATGGACGTTCCCTTTTAAATCATTTTCTCAACAATACTTCGATTAATCAATCTAAAACCAACGTACTTGGTGGTCGGTTTTACCCGACCTACATCATCATCACATTACCAAAGGTTCACTGGGCCCGATCTCCCAGATCCGCTCATAGTATATCATTATACATTAACAGAGATTCACCGGGCCCGGTATCCCGGATCCGCTCATCGTCTATCTTGCCACAAGTTACTTCAATCCCTCCATTTTCGTTTAAAACATGCCTTTATCATTTCATAAAACATTCATGATGCATGAATTTCATAAAACATGCAATTTAAAATCTTAGCCCGTCAATATATATTTAATTATTTCCTTTAAAACATTAATCATACATAACATACTACATATATAATTAAATAAAATCTTAGCCCGTCAATATATATTTAATTATTTCCTTTAAAACATTATCATACATAACATACTACATATATAATTAAATATATATTCACGGGCTTCTACCTTTTCACTGCGGTCAAAACTAGTTCAAGAGTCTGGCCCACTACTTCTAAGCCCAAAAGAACCTAGACTTAATTTAAAATGGAACTTAGCCTAATACATGACTTGGCCCATAACATAAAATTAAACCTTTAAAAGTTGACTAACATACTACGTTGACCCTATTTTAACTCAATTACAAATCCTATGACCAATTTTGACTCAATTAAAATCTAAGGATCAATTTGGACTAAATAAAATCTCATGACCAATTTTGATTAAATTAAAATCCAAAAGACCACAATTTTTACTTTAAAACTTAAAAAAGTATTAGGTCCAAATTAATTAAAAGTTTGACTAAAAACTTTGACGTTAAAAGATTTGACCAAAAATCTTAAAATTGGACCCTATACTTTAAAATTAAAATAACCGGTCCAGAATTAAAATAAGTTGGACCAAACTTAAAACATTTTGACTTGACCTTTGACTAACCGACCCGATCCAGCCATGACAATTTAAAAAATCACACATGCTAAAATTCATTTTCTAGGCATTAATTTGTCATGAAAAATTGTCAAAAATCTTATATATCAAATAAATTCTAAAAATACTAGAAAACATCTTAAGATATGCTTAAAACATCAAACAAAGTCATCCATGAACTTTGGCCGCTCCTAAGACTCGAAATCTCAATTTTCACAAAAATGACCCGACGAGGCTCATTTCGAGCGACAAAACGGTAAAAATCATTAAAAATCTATTTATTAACCAAATCACTCCCTGTTTCGATACACATTACCCTAATACATCCCACTAGCCAATGAATCAAACAAGACTCAAAAAATATTGAGTAAATGACCAACATGATGCCCACAAACCCACTGCCCGCGTGCAGACTGCAATCAGGACACGTGCTAGCCATAAAATTCATAACTAATTCGTTCCTCAACCAAATAGCTCCCCATTTGGACCTACCTGACCCTAACTCAATGATCTATCTTCTTCATTCAACCATGACCACACAGACTGCATAAGCGACTTATCCTACCCCAATAACTCTACTGTCACGCACAGATGACAAGCCAGGACACGTGCTGATCATAAAGTTTGTAAGTAATTCATTCCTTGACCAAATCACTTCATGTTTGGACATACGTAATCCTAACTCAATTTAATAACTACTGGACCACCCTTGGACCAAACCCAAGCCTCTTGAACTGCCCATGATCGAAGCATATCAAGAATGAATCAAACAAGTGTTGAAAAACATGATGCATGCATGGATCTCAAACCTGAAACATAGATCTAATCAAAACACATACAAATCATGCACATCCTTTTATAAAAACAGTATACTATGATTTAAATGGTGAGAAAAGAATAGATATTACATGCCTGGCTTCGAGAAAAGGAAGATCTGCGAGATACCGACGTGTAGGACGCGAGATCGGGACATGACCATATTTGAATCCCCAAAACTCTTTCAAAAGTCGATGGGGTGTGATGTAGGAGTTGGGGATGGCTCTAAGGAGTAGGAGTGGAGGCTAGGTCACAAAATTTTGTGTTTGAAAGAATGGGTGGTGCCAAAAAGGACCCTTCATGTTTAATTAAGAAAATAAAAAGGAGTTTTACAATCTTAACCCTCCACTAAGTTACCATGTTAATCAAAACTCTAATCCATGTTTTAAAATATCTAATTTTAGAAATAAAAGGCCTCCCCAATTTTAAAATACAATAAAGTTCATTAAAATAGCCCGTATAGGTGAAAAACGGGTTCCCCTCAAAAATAATCATGAAAACCCCAATTTTCGGGAATTGCTGCTTAAAAATAATAAATTTGTTCTTAAAAATCTAAGGGCTTAAAAATATCAAATAATTTTCATCTCGATCGTCCCTAGTCTCGTCCATGCGTCCGGAACTCAAACAGGCTAAAAATAGATCATGCATACCATGCAGCGTTAAAATCATAAATAAATCACATAAAATGGCATGTAATTTTCTAAAATGATTTTCCATCTAGTCATGCAATCATTTCTACGCATTCAGGAATTTTTAGGCGTTACACCGGGCTATGAGAGAAATGATATAGTTATTTCGTGGGAGAGATTATGCAATGTTTCGACAGGAATAAATTCCGGAGTCCTACTATAGTTCCAAGGAATGCGAGTTTAACCACTTGGTTCAAGGTAGCATGAAGGTGGCGGAGTACGCTAGGCGATTCTCCTCCATACTCTCCTATGTCCCTCATATTGCTGGCCAGGAGAGGGAAAGCGGAAAAATAAGGGCTTGAGGCCAGATCTCTTCCATTTGGTTTTGACGGGGTCCTGCTACGTGCCAATGCAGTGAACCGAGCAATTGACATTGATGAGGGCTCGCTGAACTTGGAGTCTAAGGTTCAGAAGCAGGTTATTCAAGGCTTTCACCCCGTGCCTTAGGGGATGTATTCTTTTGAGCCTCCTCAGATGTCTCAACATCAACCTAGTCGCCAGATATTCAAACCTAGAGGAAAACAGTTTGAGAAGAAGTAGAGTTCTAGTTCCTCTGGTTCTGAAAATTCTGGCGGAATTGCCTCGAGGGCAGTATTTTGTGGCAAGTGTGGAGGCGAGCATCTGACTACACAGTGTACTGGGGTACAAGGCACCCTAAACAAGCAAAGCATGTTGATGCAATCACAGCTATACGACGGGATCCATTAGCATTGCCCTCGGGGCCGATCACAAGAGGACGCAGCAAGAAGTTCAAAGAAGCCGTTCAAGGACTCGTTTTGAGCACCCAAGAAATGTTTAAGGAAGAGGGGAATCCCGCACATGAAAAGCTATTTGGAGGGTTAAGAGCATATATTATCAATATTATTCAAGTCCAAGACTAGCAAATGGAGGATCAACAAAAAACGAGTACATGCATGCGCTGCATGCATAGGACATTTGGTTTCGCATGCATATGACATTTGGTTTGTTTTGGCTTTTAAATTACTTTCCTTAAGATAAGATTTTCAAATAGTATTAGATAAGATAAGAGATTGAGTCCTTCCATGACTAGGAGTTTTGTTATCCTAATAAAAAGGGATTCTAGATTGGAAGGAAACATTAGAACTCTTGGAAAAAAGTTTATGTATATGTTGGGAGGTGGATTTCGAAATTATTGAAGTTGATGAATAAAATTCTTTTCTTTTTCTTTAAAAGTTGGTGTGTTCCTTAAGAATCAAACTTATCAAATTCTATAACTTTGTGGCGTTTGTCGTTTGATCTTCGCACGGATTGTCAAAGACGAGTTCCTTTGAAGGTATGTTTGAGATTGAACGTTTTCGTTTCGTTGTGATTTTTGTTTCCATTGAGTATTCATATGGAAAAGGATTTCACACATCCTAGACATCTTGTTCTAACGATCAGGCATAATTTGTTTCTTTTTGCCATTGAATTGAGGGACGTGGGAATCAATATCACGTGTTTGCCTTTTCTAACCAACGAGAATCATATCACACGTAGTCAAGCACATGCCACAACACACAATTGTTATGCCTAGACTCGAGTGAATTAGAATCTAAATTGAGCTTTTCCCAATTTATGCTCTGATACCAAAATTTCAGTCCCATGCTCTTAATCAAAGATTAAGCACACAATTAACGATGAAATACAGAAGCTTAAAAGAGGTTAATTTTTTTATTTTGGTCAGATACAAAAATAGCGAGTGAAAATATTCCAATACTCATAAAATAGATATTAGTTCTTTAAAAACTATTTACAAAACCATGCAGAGCAAATCCTGCTCCAAAAACTTAAAAAACCAAAGAGTAAACAACATCTAATCTCCCAGAAAACAACAGTATATATCTATATGTACGGATATGTATCATGCACAACCAACTTCCCTGCCTCCTCAACCCCCCCGACTACCACATGACACTATGTGATTGGACCAACATTTTAAGTTCAAAGGTGAGCTATCATCACCAGCCACCATCCATCCAAGCCATAGCATCTGAGGGGATGCGAGCTACCCGTGCGTCCTCAATGAACTCCATCGTGAGTGTGCTAAACAAAACCACTTCACGAGAGAAGCATACAACTCATAACAGTGTGTTAGTGTTAGAGTAGATGCCCAACTAGCCAACTTGTGGCGTGTGGGTTTATAGAATTTTGTATGAAACGATCTTTATATATGTTCGCATTTATTCATGGCGTTCTTTATTTTCATTATGTTATATAATGTTAACAATTGCGTTGGATAAAGACCTATAATGCACCATAGCGTATGTTAGATGTGATAGTGGGTATGACGGCTATCATGAAACACATCTAATAGTCACTGTGCATTCTGAACACGTTCCTAGTCGATTGGGCTGTCAAAATGAGGATAAGGCCGCCCGAGTTCGAGACTAGTATCTGCAATGCGAAGTACCGTGTCTAATTGGTAGGGAACATTGTGATGTTCTGAGCATGCAGATAGATAGTGACCTGGTGATCTATCGAACTACCCTCGAACGGACTTTCCAAGTGGTTACCATTTGTCGAGTGGATAAGTCCGAGGTCTTGGTTGTACTGATTAGTCCTCACGACTCGAAACGTCATTGAGACTCTACATGATAGGCGTCTCACTTTGACTCGTTTGCCGACTCACTTGGGGTCATTAGGCGCGAGATTGGGTGAGATCCCGATGCATGTAGGAGTCGATGCTTCGTTGTCGAGGATTCACCGCTCGCTCTCATGCGTGGATATACTATGCTATCTGAGTGGATAATAGTGTATAAATCTCTTGCCAGAGTACTAGAAGTATTTTAGGTAAATGGGTTTACCTAGTTACACTCGTGATGTCACTATTCGATCTCAAAGATGTATGCATAGCTATCGGATCTTTAGCGACTCTCGATTTGCCAATGGTCGTTGATCTGATCGGGATATATGTGTTGAAAGGACCGTACTGTACGCTAACCACGACCAATTGGTTCTTGCAGGCACTATCAGTGATACCTAGGGGATCATGGCGTGATGTTGCTAGGCGCTTTACCATGATCCGTTGGGCAAGTCCGAAATTGTGATTTCGGAGCCACAATGGTTGTGGGCCCACGGCTAGCTGTATCCCTGAACCATTGAGGGTCACACAAGTACTGGATTCATGATTCCTGCATGGAAACTGAGCTCAATGTGTTGAGCATAAGAAGAGGATTTTAGGGAGTGCGACTTCCTAAAAGTCAACAGGGGTCAAATTGCGATTTCCCGCTGTTGAGGGGCAAAACTGTCATTTTGGACTAGATATCTGAAAAATTGTTTTTCACGTCATAACATTCAGTTTTGGAAACTGATTCGATCGGTCCGATCTGATCGTCGATCGGAGTTATGATGAAACCGCAGTGAATTAAACGAACCGAATGTTCACATGGACCTGGATTGGACCCAAGTCCATTTGGCCGGTTCAAGCCCATGAATGACTTATAATTACATGAGTTGTATCTAGGGCTTAATCACTACAATTACACAACATAACCTAGCCTCGAAAACACAAAAATCGGCCGCCCACCTCTCCTCACCTCTCGGCCACCACGCGCCACCGCTATTCCGACAGTTAGTACATCAAATGTCAAAGAAACTCAAGGCCCAATATGAATGCACATGCAATGTCATGGCATGTATAAACACAACACATATCGATATGCAACACAGGCAACAACACACTGCATTCAAAACACATAGCACATAATCTTACTCTAAGAAAGCTGTAAATACGTGCTCCATCTGTAACTAGCTATATCTTTAACAAAGTACCTCACGCTAAGCTCACTAGAAGAACTGATCACATGCTCGCCTAAACAGATCACACGATCTGATATCCCAACGAACAGGGTGGAGAAATGATGGCAGAAACTCCAAAGTCTACCAACTGGTATGGAAGCTTACAACAGACCGCGGGTATCCTACAACCCAAAAACAACTACAATGGATCATTACCAGCTCAACAACCAAAAGAAAATCAGCTCAGGAAGCTCGTCATCACAATTATCCGAGAGCAGTCAGCTCAGACATGCTCAATTCAACACCATGGATAATGACACTACTCTTCAAATTAAGTCTAGGGACGAAAACTATCACTTACAGCTCACGGTTACTACAGATCCAATCAGTCGGAAAGTGCGAAAAAACAGCACGCCTTAGCTATCGTCATGCTCCCTCTCTGGCCAACCACTTGCCTCAAAACTGGCAGGAAATGATGGGTTAGGATATAGGTTTCCAACGGTACTACCCTTGCTCAAAATAGAACAGCCAATCTCTGGCTATTGGGAAAAATATCAGGTCGGGTGAACAATGACAAGGGTTTCAGGGTGTATCAGCTAGGCTCTCAAGAATACGATTATACTCTATCAAAATGTCTAACACTTATGCTAAAATGTTCTAACACTTGAGTTATAACAGAGCAAATTACCTAAATTCCCTGGGTAATAATCCTCTGAGCTGGTCTACAGTGACAACATATCAACACTAATCCTCTGAGCTGGTCTACAGTGACAACAGATCAGCACAGACCTCTAAGCTGATACTAGCTCGGGATGTCCAAGCTTCCTCTAAGCTGACTCCCAGCTTAGAACTGTTGGCGCAGTGGCAGATCCGGATCCCGCTCCCGTGGTGCAGCTGAAGAATTTAAAAATTTGGAGCTCGGTAACGGTCAATACACCTATACAATAATCAAAACATTCATAAAATGTTCAGAAGATACCTTGATGGTGTCTAGGCGCCTGGATCCAACCAATTTCACGAGGGAATTGGCACTTCAACGGTTGAACGGCTGGATTGACGCCTAATCTGATCCATGACCAGAATCTCAACTCCTTCGCCGGTTTGCACTAGAAAACCGACGAAAATTTCACGGATGGAATCTCCTCGCCGAGATGGTCGGATCAAATTCCGACGACGGCGGCGGCATCGGCGACGGTGGCGGCAATGGCGAGGGAAGAAGGGAGAGGGGAGAAGTTTGCTGAATAGCTTTTGGTGTTTTTCTTTCTCTTTCTTGAAAGTGTCTCCTCATTGCCATATTTATAGATTGAGGGATAGAGTTTGATTTGAACCAAATAGTGAACATTCGGTTCAACTCAAATAGTGAACATTCAGTTCAACTCAAACAGTGAACATTCGGTTCAAGTCGAACAGTGAACATTCGTTTCGACTCCCTCGATTGTGGTCTCATCATAATCCCGATCGATGATCAGATATCACTAATGTGCTCATTTTACAAAACTGAACATTATGATGCAAAATCAAATTTTCGAACCAATAAATTTATATATGATAGGTTTACTCTCATTAGCTAAATATGAAAGTCCTACTCTCTTAGCTACTTTTAGGAAGTCATACTCCCAACCTTCCTCCTACTATACTCAACACTTTGAGTACCATATCCGTACGAGAATTGGGAAACCAGTACTTGTGTGACCGTCAATGATTCAGGGATACAACTAGTCGTGGGCTCACAACATTTGTAACTCCGAAAACATATTTTCGGACTTACCCATCGAATCATGGTAAAGCGTCTAGCAACATCGCCTCATGATCCCCTAGGTATCACTGATAGTGCGTGCAAGAACCAGTCGGTCATGATTAGCGTATAGTATGGTTCTTTCAAATCAAATATCCCCATCAGATCAACGATCATTGGTAAATCGAGAGTAGCTAGAGATCCAACAACCATGCATACATCTTGGTGATCAAATAGTGACATCGCATGTGTTACTAGGTAAACCCTTTACCTAAAACACATCCAGTACTCTGACCAGAGATTTGTCACACTATTCTCTCCTCAGATAGCATAGGATATCCATGCACAAGGGAGAGTGGTGAATCCTCGACAACGAAGCATCGACTCCTACATGCATCGAGATCTCACCCAATCCCACCATCTGATGACACCAACTGAGTCGGTAAACGGGTCAAAGTGAGGCACCTATCATGTAGAGTCTCAATGATGTTTCGAGTAATAAGGACTAATCTGTACAACCAAGACATCGGACTTAATCCACTCGAAAAATGGTAACCACGTGAAAAGTCCGAACAAAGGTAGTTCGATAGATCACCAGGTCACTATCCATCTGCATGCTTAGAACATCACTATGTTCCCTACCAATAAAACGTGGTACTTCGCATCGCAGATGCTAGTCTCAAGCTCGGGCGGTCCTTATCCTCTTTTGGACGGCCCAATCGACTAGGAACATGTTTATAATACACAGTGACTATTAGATGTGTTTCATGATAGCCATCAAATCCACTATCACATCTAACATACACTATAGTGCATTCAAGGTCTTTATCCAACAATTGTAATCATAATAATGAAGATAAAGAATGCCATAAAATAATGCGAATTTCATAAATAAAGATCGTTTTACATAAAGTCAACAAGAACCCACATTCCACAAGTTGGCTAGTTGGGCACCTACTTTAACAAGGACAACTTGTACTATACCAGTCTAGGTCTTATCGGATCAGCACGCGTCATCAAATCAGCTCGCATTACACAAACCAGCATGCCTTACCCATAATAGTACAATACTACCAGATCAGCTCAGCTTGCACCAGATCAGCTCATCTTGCACCAAATCATCTCAGCCCTACCAGATTAGCACATCTCGATCAGCATGTGTCACACTAGACCAACATGCTATACTCAGCTTATCTCGCGTTAGCAGATCAGCTCAGTGCTCTTGAGAACAGTTCAGCTTGCACCAAAGCTGCTCCACTTAACAGCTCACGCGTCAATCTAATCCACTCTAAATCGATTATTCCGACTCTGAGTTTCCAGAACCTCATAAACAATCCGATTCTTCTAAGTTATATAACTGTAACATTTACTAGAAGCTTCTCTGATACGATCCTCCCAGAACTTGTCTACAGTGCAACCAGAATGGCACAACCTCTGCCGTAAACTGACTCTCAGATCGGGAAGTCAAAGCCTCCTCTAAGCTGACTCCCAGATTAAGATGTCCATGCCTCCTCTGAGCTGACTCCTAGATCAGGACATTGATATCGATTTGGCACATATCTTAACAGATCTGCACAGCGCTACTCAGAACAGTACAATGCTATCGGACTAGAGCAGCTCCATCATATCAGCTTAGCGCCACTCAGAACCATACGTCTTACCCAGATTAGCTCGTGCTACTCAAAACAGCACAACGCTACTCAGATCAGCTCGCGCTACACAAAACAGCACAACACCACTCAGATCATCTTGCACTACTCAAAACAGCACAGCGCTACTGAGATTAGCTCTCACCAGATCAGAGTAGTGCTTCTAGGTTAGCTCAAATCTAACGGATCAGGACAACTCTTGTCAGATTAGCACAGCACTACCGGATCAACACAGCTCGATCAGATCAGTCCAGCTCGATCAGATCAGCACAGCTCGATCCCGATCAGCAAAACTCAATCCAAACAGCATGGCTTGATTCCGATCAGCACAGCCCGCCTCTGACTTATTTCTCCGATGTGATTGCTCGGATCTGATTACTCCGATTTAATGTTCCAGAGCCTTACAATCTCGGTGCTTAAAATTTTTCAAGAACAAGAGTTCTTTCAACTCCCTTCTTATTCAGATCGTGGTCTAACAATGCATGATGTCCCGTTGCTTTTAAAATGTTGTTGCTTTTAAACACGCACTGTCTCTGTTCCGTCGTGTTGTCCCCCAGCACGACCCAATTGATCCTTTTAAAATCGATCATAACATTTTATTAGAGTACAAATATAATAATATTAATAAATTTGTCACCAGAGGGCTATTTTTTGCTTCATCCTATGATTTATTGAACACATGTACGACTCTTCCTCACATGGAATTGCTGATATTTGAAACCAATTTTTCTTTTCTCACAAGTGACAACATGTTGAACAGAGGAGACGGTGTTTAGTAGAATTTCTAGATTAAAATAGAAGCGGACATGTCAAAATTTAGTATTTGTTTTGTATATTTCCTTGGGGGCTCCGACGGTACAAGCTGTTGTGTACCATGCAAAACCGTCGAACAACATTGTGCCCTCACCCAATCCATATGTTCACGTTTCTTTCACTTTTACAACAATTCTTTTGTCTTTTAACTTATTTCATTATTTCCACTACTCTTTCTATTCCCTTATGCGATTACAAACACCTCTCTCTTTGTCTTTTGTTTTTACTTTTCTTCTTTTCTTAAGAAACAAAAAAATCACACTCTTGCTCTTGCATGGTTATGGTTAAAGTTTAAAATCTATATTTCGAAAACAATTGGTCATTGTGATTTGTGATCATTTTAAAACCAATGTACTCAACCAATCAATATCAATTGTGAATTGTAAAATCTAGTGCGGTTTGACTGATATAAAATTCAAAGAAAAATTAAAAGACAATTAAGGGATATAATATAATAGTTAGACCGTAATGTTGACATATTCACATGCGAAAATAATTAATTTTCTTATCGTGTATATGATTAGTAAAACATCACAAGTTATATTCGATAGATTAATTATATTGTTAATATGCTATTCGAAATTGAATTTGGGATGTTTTTGGAACTCCGATGTTAAATTTTGTTATAATAAAATGTGTCGCTAAGTTTATGCTCCAACTGGAGTATTATCTCCATGTTCAGTATCATTAGATTGGTGAGTCTCTTACATTTTAATTTAAATTCAATTTGTTAAAACCTCCCTGAAACGAAACATATTCTAAAATTTTTTTTTTTTGAAAAATATATGCGGAAACATAAACTAGAAGTATGGCTCGTTCCCTTTCAAAACATTTCTAAATCATTTTCTCAACAATACTTTAAATATAAACAAAGAAATATTTAAAAACGTTAAAACATCCATACGGCTCAAAACCAACTGAGTAAAGGTACTGAGAATAAACATGTTTAAAACCAATCATACTAAAATTTAATCATAACAGAATTGAAACATAAAGACGGTCACGGGGTACTGCTGCAGCAGACGCTCAGATATTCTCACCGCCGGTCGGGATGTACTCATCAGCAAGGTCATCACATGCACCATTTAAACCTAGTGAGCCTAGAGACTCAGCATGCTCTATCTTATATCATAACAAAGTACATACTAATAAAATTGCATGCAAGTACATACCTGTAATAAAATAACGTTAAAACATGAATGAGTGCATGATCTTAAAACACTGCTTCATACATTTCATATCATAACATATCACATACATACATAGGCATGACATAGCATAACATGAAAAACGTGTGAGTCGTATCAGTGAATGCGAGCGGGCGTGTGACTGATCAGTCGAAATAACCAACGTATATGGCGGTGTGGTTCACCCGACCTTACCTCGGGATCCCTATATATAACACCTCTATGCTTGTCACTTACCATGTCGTGAGCACATTGATCCATAGGCTCCTAATCATACATTAAAACAGGGGATCCCGGGCCCGGCTACCCGGCTAGCTCCCATCATTAATGTGACGCCCAAACCCAATGGGGCCACGAGAATTGGAAATAAACAAAAATTTTGAATAAAAGAAGGGCTAAAAGACAATTTGTTATAAGCTGCATTTCTTATAACTCAAAGGAAACAAGACACAAGACAAATCGAAAATCAGCAGGTACATAAGTTCGCGCGCTACTGCTAAAACATTTGCGGAAAACAGGGTATTTCATATAACTTTGCAATTGCGAAATATAATATAAGGTGAAACGATGTCGTTGGAGCGATCAGCAGATTAAATAACAAAACTACCTGCTGATCTTTGTGTAAAACGAT
>KQ989636.1:45650-76094 GCA_001598015.1 Dorcoceras hygrometricum | reverse complement strand
GCGTGGATATCCTATGCTATCTGAGGGGATAATAGTGTATAAATCTCTGGCCAGAGTACTAGAAGTGTTTTTGGTAAATGTGTTTACCTAGTTACACTCGCGATGTCACTATTCGATCTCCAAGATGTATGCATAGCTATCGGATCTATAGCGACTCTCGATTTACCAATGGTCGTTGATCTGATCGGGATATATGGATTGAAAGGACCGTACTGTATGCTAACCACGACCAACTGGTTCTTGCAGGCACTATCAGTGTTACCTAGGGGATCATGGGGCGATGTTGCTAGACGCTCTTACCATGATCCGATGGGCAAGTCCGGAATTGTGATTCCGGAGCCACAATGGTTGTGGGCCCACGGCTAGCTGTATCCCTGAACCATTGAGGGTCACACAAGTACTGGATTTGAGATTCCCGCATGGATACTCAGATCAATGTGTTGAGCATGAGAAGAGGATTTTGGGGAGTGCGACTTCCTAAAAGTCAACAGGGGTCAAATTGGGATTTCCCCATGTTGAAGGGCAAAACGGTCATTTTGCACTGGGGTTCTGAAAATTGGTTTTTCAGATCATAGTATTCAGTTTTGAAAATTGAGTCGATCCGTCCGATCTGATCGGCGATCGGAGTTACGACGAAGTCTCGGTGATGGAGATGAACCGAATGTTCATCCGTTGGACCCGGGCCCGTTGGGCCGGATCCAAATCCATCACTAAGTCTATTTAATAGACTTAGGCCCTAATCAACTCACTTGATACACAAGACTACACAATTAACCCTAAACCTAGCAAGTGGCCGCCGCCCCTTCCCTCCTCTCATAAGCCGCCGCCGCCGCCCTTGTGCCGCCGCCGCCGCCGCCTTGTGTCGCCGGAAAATTGTTTCGGCCAACTTGACGAGGAGAATCCGTCCACGCCGATCTCGTCAGGCCTTCTAGTGCATGCTGACGAAGGAGTCTCGTTTCTGATCGTGGACCGGATTGACGTTATCTACCGCCGCCTACCGTGAAGTGCCGGTTTCCTCGAGAAACTGGTCGGAGCCAGGCACGAGTTTCCAGCAAGGTAGTCATCTAAACACCCTATGAATGTCATAGTCTGTTATTTGTAATTGAATTGTATTGATCGTCTCCCGGCAATTTTTGTTCTTCCGCTGCCTCGTCGGGAGGCGTGATCCGGATCCGCCGTGGTTCCCCGACATACCTGTGATGGATCGACCATACATAATTCAAGTTCTAAGTCAAGAACAAATATCAAGTATGTGATTTTCATCGGGAAAACTCAAGAAATATCCTTCTTGAGTATTCTAATTCCCTGACTCTCATGTCAAATTATACCTTCGTATTCTCTGTTTTGAAAACACTTCACTTCTTGTTTTAATCACCTTCCGAGAACTTCACAGAATCATAGTCCGGTATCTGTAACTTAAGTTCCTAGTATTTCGAATTCAATCCTATTTATAATACAAGTCTATGGTTTCTGTGGAATTTCCAACGCAATCGGTATGAATTCCACGTGTCATGCTGAGTATTGATATCTCAGAACAGGATATACTCACACCGCTTCGAAATCAGTTCCCCCTTTCATACTTATCGTTTAACAGATTCTTCAACTGTTGTTCATCGTTACCAGTCGCTGAAATGATCAAACTTTGTCATATGAGACATTCTGCAGCTAGTTTTCACATTTATTCAACCAGCAGTAGCAGCATTATCAGTCGCTATGATCGAATCGCGACAAAACCCAGTCGCAGCAAGAATCCAGTCGCAGTGCTTTGAAATCAAAACGATGCCGCTACAACTAATCCCCACGACGTCGTAACATACCAACGTCTACCAGCAGCTGGTCGCTCCATTAGTCCAACGACTGGCTTCGCTAATTCCTTCAAAACGGCATCGTATTAATGTTCCTATTTCAAACCCACCAGCGGCTGATTTCGCGAAACCACTCAAAACGACGACGCATCAACTAATCTAAACGACGTCGTACCGGTTATACCAACATCGCTACCAACTGCTGGTCGTCCAGCTGACACCCATTCTTCACAATGATTCAAAGCCATCAGTTGCACTTAATCAAACGGCGTCGCTGCGCCTACAACATCTAATCTAGTCGGCGCATACAAAAACCAGCAGTTGCATAAAGGAAACTCCTGCTGCTGGTTCCCACGTGCCCAACAGTAATCTACACGTGTCGCCTTCTCAACCATTCTCGCGCTAACTACAACAACGACCAGCAGCAACCACGCAACACAACTAAAACCAGCAGGTAACCCTGCGTCATGCCTTCGTCACCAAAACCAGTCGACGTCTTGATAAATCAGCAGGTGAACAAGGAAACTCCTGCGTCTGGTACGTGGTGTCACCTCATTGGTTCTTGTCTTTTTGCGCGTTTCTACCAGCATCAACCAACGTAAGTGAAATTCGAAATTCAACCAGTCGCACTACAGTAAGGTTGACCCTTGTTGACTTGGCTACAGTAACCTGCTGCTGATAATTTCTTCAAATTCGCTTCGTCTGGTTCCAACACTTAGTGAAATTTGACGATATAAAAATCCTCAACACACACACACACACTTCCAGAAGAAATCCGAACTCATAAATCAAACTTTTATCAAAATCCATCATCTCCCAACTCCAAATTTTTACTAATTCTCCGCTTAATTATTGCGGGCATTACAGGTTGTAACAAAGAAGATGATGAACAGTGAGTTTTTGTGCGATGTAAAAATTCTGCAGCGTAACAGTATATCGCGTACGGTTGTTTGAGAGCTTTCGCAGAATTGTGTATGTTCAGTAGTTCGTGTATATGTGTCTCTATATTCTGTTCATCATCATATATATATAGAGATCTTTAGCTCTATCAATCTTCAAATGATTTGCTATACTAGCTAGTTGATTTACTTCCATCTTTGAAGAGCTTGTCAGTCTTGATACTAGAATCACAGGAATGATACCGTTAGGTCCAGAAATAGCATCCGGTACATCAGCCAGTAATTAAGAACAAGATTGATCTGATATGATCTAATAGCATCACATCTAAAATGATATCTGTAAGCTCTAAGCTGTTAGCTGTAGCCGTGATCTAAAGGCTTGTAACCTCTGAGCTGTTACGAGAAAAGCTGTAATCTACTCTTGCGATCTGATCCAGAACTGCCTGAACTGATTCCTGCTGAATGTAACTTCTTCCAGGTCTGATCTGATATACAGTACTAAGATGATCTAGAAAATGTTTCTCTGAGCTGTTCTGTAAACTGATAACATCAATACTGATCTGAGACTTAGCTCTTCAAGCTCTGATCTGAATTGTTATAAGCTCTAAACTGAAAGCTATTTTTGAACCCTGAGCTAGTCTGTGTGTTGTTTCCGCTCTAAGATGTTTCATGCGCTATCTTAGCTCTAAGCTGTTTTCCGCTGAACTCTGAGCGCTGCTGTAAGCTGTACATACCCGTAACCTACTGTAAGCTGTTCTTTGTATGAAGCTCCGATCTGAATATTCTCTAAGCTGATTCCTACACTAAAGCACTGTTCTGATCTCGAAGCTCCAATCTGAACTCTTCCGAGTCACTCTAATCTGTTCTTCTTACCCTGAACTGAAAGGTGATGCTCCAAGCTGATCTGCTTGTCCTGAGCTGAATCGCGACTATCTAAGCTGATCGACATGCTATGAGCTGAATCGTGACTTTCTGAACTGATCTACTTGCTCTGAGCTGAAATCTGACGTTCTGAGCTGATTTATTTTCTCTGAGCTGAACGCTGTACACTGTTTTTCTTTCTCTGAGCTGAAATGCGTCGCCGTAAACTGCTAGACACGCTCTGAGCTGATATATGTCTTTCTGATCTAATTTGCCCGCTCTTAGCTGATCAAAACGCTCTGAGCTGGTCTGTGACGTCCTAAGCTGTTCTATTCTGCTCGTCATTTGACCGCTATAATCTTTTCGAGTTCTTGTATTTGTTATCACAAAAACTTAAATTTTATTCGTAACATATTGTGTTATGTTTGGAAGAGATTGACAAATAAAATTAGACTTTGATATTGCAGAATAATTTGGCATAAGAAATGTAAAGAATATAAAAGAGAAAAGAAAAAGAAAAAAGCGAAAAGTGGAAGAGTCTATCGTAAAGATAATAATATGTATGCGTGCGCAGGGATGACAATGGGACGAGACGGGATAAGGGCGGATTTGCCATTCTTATCCTTGTCTCGAATTAATCGGGGATTTTTTCATCCACGTCCCAGTGAGATCGATTTCAGGACTTACATATTATTACTTATAATATATTTAATAATATGTATATAATATTTACTATCATATATTATTATCGTATCTCCTTCTAATTTATCAAATACTATGTATATTATTTACTGTTATATAATATTATTACATATATATATATATTTATATGTGTATATATATGTATATAACTAACTTATTAATTAATTATTATTTATGATTTAGAAATTTTCTAGTTATATAAATAACAAAAAAAATTGAAAATTTTACGATAATTGGAAATAATTGAATATTGAAGAGAAATAAAGATGAAAGAATTTGAATATGATATAAAAGTCTCACCAATTATTAAGGGTGAAAAGAAAATTTTTTATTTTTTATAGTTGTACCTATGGCTTTACAGTTTGTACATAAAGGATTATAAGAATGATATGAAGTCTATATTAATTTTGGATACCTATGGATTTCTACAAAGTTTTAAAAAGTTGAAATTGAATTCTACTTAACTTTTAAAAATTAAATAAAAATCTACTTTAAATATCATCAAACTTTCATAAAATTCATAAATATGTTATTTATGTTAATTAAATACCTAAAACTTTTTATATCTTAATTAAATACCTAAGAATTTTTTAAATCCATTAAAATCTATCAATCGAATAATCCCAGTCTTCCAATTCCGTGACGGTCATCTATGGACATATACAATTACTAGCAAAATAACGACCAACCAAACACGTCTTGATCGTTAGGGACAGCTGCGAGAATTAGGGCTCGATTTCTTGGAAGCCTCGCCTTTCGCCCGCCCATCTGGAAATCGTATTCGGAGGCAAGAATTTGAACTGTAATGAGAACTTGCAAAGTCGATGCCGCAGCGACGGGGAAAATGGGGTCCCCGGTGCTGAAGAAATCAGCCGGCGGAATGCAAACGGCACCGTTTTCTGCTGGGGAAAGAGCTGAATCTTCTCCCGCAAGCGGCTCCGTCCCAAATCGTGCTTCGTCCGGCCGAAGAAAAAAGCTTAAGCCCAAATATGGTTCTCCCAGCATCCTCCCTACTTTTGTGCCCCAGTCATCAGGTTTGTGGGATGTAGGAGGCGAGATTCTATTGAAGTTTGTTTGGTTCGGGGAAAAAAGTTTATTTTCTGTTTGTTTTGGTTGTGGCAATGTTTACCTTCTGGTTTTTGTTAAGGTTCCTGCTAGCGTAAATGCGATCTGCTGACTGGACTCATCTCTAATTCATAGCTTTTGGTCCTCTGTTTGTCTGTTTTGGGAAGGGTGCCTACTATAGTTTTTTCTCCAAACCTGGATTTTGTATCGTGGTTGGCCTAATTAGTGTGCTAAGTTTATTGTAGTTGAAATGACAACATCGTCCGCTGAAGCCACGCAGTTGACAGAGATTGCAAAACCTGCACCTAAAGCAGTGAGAAAGGTCGTAAAGAAAGTGATAAAGAAGAAGATCCCTGTTTCTGGTAGGGATACTTCTACTCGGGTCCCAGAAATGATGGCTGATGGGGTGGCGATGATTGATGAAACGTTGATAGAGAAAGCATTCGACTGGTCGAATGTTGCAGTTTCTGTTGGCCATGAACCAATATATGATAGCCCTTTGGTGGGCAATATCCAAGGGTCTGTAGTGGAGAGCAAAGAAACGGGTAATACTGGAGAACAATCAAACAAGGAAGAGATGTTGGATGAACAGCAGAACTTGATACAAGGTACTGCAGACTTGTATAATCTAGAGCCTATTGTTACTGGTGCAATGTCTGTGGATGTTCCAGAGCCCACACTATCTAAGGCAGAAGATCCAGAGGAAGACAAGGAAGAGCAGGCAGAAATGAATAATGAATCCATGAGGAAACATGATCCTTCCCTTGAGGAAGTTGGTGATGAAAAGATTGAGGGGATCAGTGATCAAGAGGTTCATGAAGAATTTGGTGCGGGAAATTTTGCCGATTATGATGAACCAGAGAATATGGCAGAAGCTGAGACATTGCAAGACGAACAAGTAGAGTTGAATTTTTCTGCAAAGGAGCATGGCGCAAGGAAAGAGAGGGAGATATTTGTTGGTGGGTTGGACAGGGATGCTGTGGAAGAAGATATTAGAAAGGTTTTCAAGTATGCTGGGGAGGTTGTTGAAGTTCGCTTACACAAGGATCCTGCCACTAACAAAAATAAGGGTTTTGCCTTTGTTCAGTTTGCAAAGAAGGAGCAGGCTAGTTACGCATTGTCAGAAATGAAGAACCCTGTTGTATGACTTGTCTCCTGGTTTCTGTTTCGACAGTTCTGTTTCTTGTAAATTGCATGTGATTCGTTGCAACTCTGACTCCTGGATTTTTCTTAGATACATGGAAAGCGATGTGGTACTTCATCACTTGACGGTGATGACACATTGTTCTTGGGTAACATTTGCAATACATGGACTAAGGATGCGGTAAGATTAATTATGTTCTGTTACTAATGAACTATTTTTGTAGCTCATGATCCATTAAATTTGTGTCAGATTAACCAAAAGCTTAAGGATTATGGAGTTGAAGGTGTTGAAAATCTTACTATGGTAGCAGATCCTCGAAATGAAGGGTTGAGCCGCGGCTTTGTGTTCATTGAGTTCTCTTCTCATGCTGAGGCTCTATTAGCATATAAAAGACTCCAAAAGCCCGATGTTGTATTTGGTCATAGTGAGAGAACGGTGAAAGTGGCTTTTGCTGAACCTCAGCGTGAGCCAGATCCAGAAGTCATGGCTCAGGTTAAGTCAATGTTTATTGATGGGCTCCCATCACACTGGGATGAAGATCGTGTAAGGGAGAATCTCAAAGTTTTTGGGGAGATTACCAAAATTTTACTGGCACGAAATATGTCGACTGCGAAGAGGAAGGATTTTGGGTTTGTTGATTTCAATACTCATCAGGAAGCTGTTTCTTGTGTTGAAGGTGTAAACAAAAATGGACTGAATGATGGCAACTCCAAGGTATATTGTTGTTTTCATTGGGGTGGTGTTGATTTTTTAGGAGAAAAGTTCTGAGAATTGTAGTTTCTTATTTTGGGATTATGCGATATATTTTATTATGACAAATTAGAAATCCTTTGTGTTTCTTAAAGGAATATTATACTTACATTATAGCCAGTGATTTGTTGTTCATTATGTTTCTGATTTTAATTATTTATTTTGTTGTCCACTTTCCTTTTTAAGTTTTTTGGGTGCCTTATCACTTTGTGCTCCATTTGAACTGTTTCTGTCCAGGTTACAGTGCGAGCAAGACTTTCGAATCCTTTACCTAAGATGCAGGCTATAAAAGGTGGGATGTGTGGAGGCTTTCGGATTGGTCATGGTAATTGTGCATTCTTGTCGAATAGTTTTTGGTACTGGTGCATGTTTTGCTAACAAAGTCTAATGCTTCCTTCCCATATGAAGGATTTAGTGTGATATATGTTACTTTGCCTGTAGGAAGGGGTTTTAATCAAGGTGGCCAGCCTTTCAACAGAGTGAATTTCCATTATGGTCGAGCTATTTATCCTCGTGGCGCTGGACGTGGTGGCAGGATGGCCTCTTCCCGTGAACATGAATTTAATGTTCCACAACGTCCAGTTTATGGAAGACACCATTCTGGACGAGGTTTGGTGTCCTACCTTGTCACCGATTCTTTTCTTTAATTCTAGTACACTAAATTTTTCCTCTACGGCTTATCTGGTCTTGTCAAAATTTGCACTGTGTATCATAAGCAGGGGAAAGATGGGGTTTGAGGGGTGCTTATAAAGGCCCAGAGCCTTCGAGGCCTTACCCCTGCCGATTGAGACATGGTGATAGAGGCTATGGCCATTATGAACCATACCGGGGACCAACATATTCTTTCGAGGAGGGATATGCAAGGCCTTTCACGGGGAGGCATCTTGATGACTCATATGCTTATGATGATGTTGACCATAGGATAAAACGGCCCTATTACATGATGGTGAGCTTGAATGTTAATGTATCCAATATTTGTGCATTTTCATGTGGAATGGTTGGTGTGGGAATCATGCAGTAGGCTGCACCTATTCTATAACGCCAGACGTTTTTGGACCAGGATTCTGATTTTGCAGAACCTAGTAGAAGTCGACCTCGGCTAGATCATTCAGATCCTGCTATTCCAAATTATGGAATTAGATGTCAAGGTAGTTTTCTGATTGTCATAATCAATACTTGTCTTCATAGCCTACCAAAACTTATTTGGATGTTTTCTTTCCTCTCCTTGTGCTATGCTTGCAGTAGACGAGCTTGCAGTTGATGGCAGTTTCTTGCGGCAGAACTATTATGGGTCTGGGGTGAGTTTCCTGTTTCTATTGTTACCAAGTTTTCTGTAAGAAAAGGAAATAATATATTCATATTCTGTAAGAAAGGAAAGGATATATTCAGTTATCATTAGGAGATTTGATTCAGATTCTATTCCATAAGATAGGTCTACTAAGTATGGTTAGGATTGTACATATTTTTGGTAACTAGACTTGTATATATAGTTTAGGTTGTATTCTGATTGTTAAGCAATAACAAACAGTTTTCTCCATTCTTCAAATGGCTGTCCAGCATATTTATCAACATGGTATCAGAGCCTAGAATCTGCATACCCGCTGCATTAACGACAGGAAGATACAAGAGTCTCAAACAAAGACCCACGTACAATGTCTTCGTCTGAGACTGATGGCGTGAAAGGTGAAATATCACCACTTGCATTCCCTGCAAGTATCCATGGTTATGAAATCTCTCCAATACAACTAACCGTTCACAAATTGAATGGAAAAAATTACTTGGAGTGGGCTCAATCAATCAAACTTATAATCGATGGAAAGGGGCGCCTAGGGTACCTGACGGGAGAAATCGCTGAGCCACCCAAAGATGACCAAAAGTGGCGCGGGTGGAAATCGGAAAACTCCATGGTGACCGCGTGGCTTATCAACTCAATGGAGCCTTCAATCGGAAGGACTTTTTTATTCCTTCCAAAAGCACAAGAAGTGTGGGACGCTGTTCGTGAAACATATTCTGATTTGGAGAATTCCTCCCAGATATTTGATTTGAAAACAAGATTGTGGCAGTCCAGACAAGGCGAAAAAACCGTCATTGAATATTACAATGAGATGAAGGGACTTTGGCAAGAGCTGGACTTGTGCTACGATGACAAGTGGGAATGCAAGCATGATAGCTTGAAGTATCACAAGCGTATGGAAGGTGATCGGGTGTATGTGTTCCTGGCAGGCCTGAACCGCGACCTGGATGAGGTTCGGGGAAGAATTCTGGGAAGAAACCCACTGCCTTCTTTGGGCGAAGTCTTCGCTGAAGTTAGGAGGGAAGAAGGCCGAAGGAAAATAATGTTGAGCTCCAAACTTTCGCCAACAACAGAAACTTCAGCCATGGTAAGCAAACACTTCACTCCTACAGTTGCCAACCGTCAACCAAAGAAAGCAGCCGTAGTGTGTGAACACTGTCAGAAGCCCTGGCATACAGCAGACACCTGTTGGGATTTACATGGCAAGCCACCTAACTGGAAACCCAAGTCTGCGCGACAAAAGGGGGGCAGCGGTTCCAGAGCTTATCAATCTGGTCTGGACGAACATATCAACACTGAAAAATCCTCGGGGATAGCTTCTTTCAGTAAGGAACAAATAGACCAACTGTATAAGCTTTTTCAATCCACATCTTTCTCTCCATCTGTTCCAGGTTCTTGTTCCATAGCTACAAAAGGTACCTATTTACAATCTGTTGGTTTCAATGTTTCCACTATAACCATATGCCCATGGATAATCGATTCAGGTGCTACCGATCACATGACCGGATCTTCCAAACTGTTTCATTCCTATATACCTTGTGCTGGTAATCAGAAAATCAAAATAGCTGATGGTACTTTGTCTGCTATTGCTGGACAAGGGACTATTGTTATTTCTCAGACCATCACTCTCCACAATGTTTTACATGTCCCTAATCTTTCATGCAATCTTCTTTCTATTAGCAAATTAACTCGGGATTTAAAGTGTACTGCTCAATTCTCCTCGAACTTGTGTGTTTTTCAGGAACTGGACTCGGGGAAGACGATTGGCAGTGCTAAGGAAGCTGGTGGCCTGTATTACTTTGGGGATGAAAGTCACTCCTGTGGACAGGCCCAACAATATAGTATTGCCCCTATCTCTAGTTCTAGTACCAATGAGATATTTTTGTGGCATCGTAGGATGGGACATCCAAATTTTCAGTATTTGAAACATTTGTATCCACAGTTATTTCATAATCAAAATGTTTCTGATTTTCAGTGTGACATTTGCCAATTTGCTAAACATCATCGTTCATCTTTTCCTGCTCATTCATATCATGCTTCAAAACCATTTGCCCTTATTCATAGTGATGTTTGGGGACCCTTTAAAACTGCCACTCTGTCAAACAAGCGATGGTTTATCACCTTTATTGATGACCACACACGTCTATGTTGGGTTTACCTACTCAGTGATAAATCAGAAGCTGAGCGAACTTTTAAAAATTTTTATACGATGGTCGAGACTCAATTCCATGAAAAAATTCAGGTCTTGAGAAGTGACAATGGGAAAGAGTATTTTAATCAAATTCTTCGTAAATTTTTCCAAGAAAAGGGTATAGTTCATCACAGCTCTTGCACCAACACTCCCCAACAGAATGGGGTTGCCGAGAGGAAGATCCGCCACCTCCTAGAAGTAGCTAGGTCACTCATGTTTACCACTCATGTCCCTAAATACTTATGGGGGGAGGCTATTCTTACAGCTGCATATTTAATCAATCGTATGCCCTCCCGGGTGTTAAATTTTGGATCTCCCTTAACAGTTTTCAAACAAACCTTTCCCACATCTCACTTATATTCTGAGTTACCTCTGAAAGTGTTTGGTTGTGTAGTTTTTGTTCATGTGCATCGTCATAATCGTTACAAACTAGACCCTCGAGCTGTTAAATGTGTGTTCTTGGGCTATTCTCCTACCCAAAAGGGGTATAAATGCTTTGATCCCCACTCACACACCATCTTTGTTTCTTTGGATGTTACATTCTGTGAATCACAACAGTTTTTCAGCACGCCTCTTCAGGGGGCACATACATGGGAAGATTCGTTTGTTTTAGATTCACAGAATGAACATTCAGAGAATGAAAAAGGCAATCCAAGTTCTGAATTTCGCATCACTTTGGATGATGCAACCCAAGCAGCACCACAACAGAACCTTGATACACGAACACGAGGTGGGGATGATAAATTGTTTGGGCAAGTTTATAGGAGGAGACAAACCCAAAGTGAGGAGGACCCTGCTGTTCCACACGAAACTCTAGATGTCCCAGAATGGAAGTCAGCTGTCCTTGAGGAAATGAATGCTCTAACCAAAAGTGGAACATGGGAGATGGTGCATTTACCCGAAGGGAAACGAACAGTAGGATGCAAATGGGTCTTTACTGTGAAACTTAAGCAAGATGGCTCGTTGGAACGTTATAAAGCAAGGCTTGTTGCTAAGGGTTTCACACAAACATACGGCATTGATTACCAGTAAACATTTGCTCCAGTAGCAAAGCTGAACACTGTCAGAATACTGTTATCCTTGGCTGCAAATCTTGATTGGCCTTTATATCAGATGGACGTAAAAAATGCGTTCCTGAACGGAGACTTACAGGAAGAAGTATTCATGGATCCACCGCCCGGCTTTGAGAAACAGTTTGGTGGAAAAATCTGCAGATTAAAGAAGTCCTTTTATGGACTGAAACAATCTCCACGTGCTTGGTTTGAAAAATTTTCGAAATCAGTAAAGAAGCAAGGGTATATTCAAGGGAAATCAGACCATACCATGTTTGTGAAACACACGAGTGAAGGTAAGATGGCAATCTTGATTGTGTATGTTGATGACATAATTATTACAGGAAATGATGAAACTGAAATAACGCGACTGAAAGACGGTCTTGCTTTGGAATTTGAGATAAAAGATTTGGGATCCTTGAGATACTGCTTGGGGATGGAAGTGGCTAGATCAAGAAAAGGGATTTATGTGTCTCAAAGAAAATATGTTCTGGACTTACTCAAGGAGACAGGAATGAGCGGATGTAGACCTAGTGATATACCCATGGACACAAATCAATAGTTAAATTCAGCAACCAAGGGAGCTTCCGTTGAGAAAGAAAGATATCAACGTCTTGTAGGGAAACTCATATACATGTCGCATACAAGACCAGATATTTCCTTTGCGGTTAGTATGGTTAGCCAATTTATGCACTCACCACACGAAGAACACATGGAGGCTGTCTACAAGATTTTGAGGTATTTAAAGAACTCTCCAGGAAAGGGGTTATTGTTTCAAAAGCACAACAAGAGAGACATAGTTGCATATACAGACGCAGATTGGGCTGGCTCCATTTCTGACAGAAGGTCTACCACAGGTTATTGTACGTTTCTATGGGGTAACCTTGTGTCATGGAGAAGTAAAAAACAAAGTGTTGTGGCTCGTAGTAGTGCAGAAGCCGAGCTCAGAGCAATGGCTAATGGAGTATGTGAACTATTATGGCTGAAACTTGTACTTGAAGAGTTAAAGTTAAGTTGGGAAGTGCCAATGATGCTGTTCAGCGATAACAAATCAGCAATTAGCATTGTAAACAATCCAGTGCAACATGATCAGACCAAGCATATCGAAGTTGACAGGCACTTCATCAAAGAAAAGCTTGAAGGAGGACTAATTTGTATGCCGTTTGTTACTTCTGAACAACAAATTGCTGATGCCTTAACAAAGAGTCATTTCAGACCCAAGTTTGAAGATTTCATTAGCAAGTTGGGCATGATTGATATATTTGCACCAACTTGAGGGGGAGTGTAAGAAAAGGAAATAATATATTCATATTCTGTAAGAAAGGAAAGGATATATTCAGTTATCATTAGGAGATTTGATTCAGATTCTATTCCATAAGATAGGTCTACTAAGTATGGTTAGGATTGTACATATTTTTGGTAACTAGACTTGTATATACAGTTTAGGTTGTATTCTGATTGTTAAGCAATAATAAACAGTTTTCTCCATTCTTCAAATGGCTGTCCAGCATATTTATCAACATTTTCCTATTACGTGTTACTTGATTTGTTTTTTTGACTTGATGTTACAGTACGGTGGTGGTGCTTATTCAGCAATTAATCGCTCTGATAATCGATATGGGCATGATTATTATTATTAATCTTATTGAACAGTGAGGCTATGGTAATCCACGCTCTCAATTTCCGATTCTGACATTTGTCTGTAGGACTCACCTTATCACCTAATTTGTATTTATATGTTTGCAGATGAATGGATAAGGTCAGAGTTTCGTTCCTCCATGAAATTCACTGGACAAGATACTATCTTGTGGCTTTGGTGGAAGCCCATCCTTTTCTTTCTAATTCCTTTTATTTTTTCTACTAGGTATTTTGTCGAGTCACCCGCTGCCTATCAATTCTTGGATGGACGCCTTGGTCAATTTTAGATGTCAGTTATTGCTAATGAATTTTAGGCTGTGGCTTACGAAAGGGTGGTCATCATGTTGATAATGATTTGCTTTATTAAGAAGCCTAGGTTCTAATTCTGATGTAAGATGGAGTGCTGTGTTATTTTAGTTTTGTTTGCTCTCTCTGGGTACGAGCGGTTTGGAGGAGTTGGCTATGTTTTTGAGACAAACCAGACATGTTCCTCCATTTATGTGTATGGAGACGATTACTGTTGATAGAAACTTGGGATAGACTTGTAGTTTGATTTCTTACTTAGATAGTTGCCCAAGGCTGATATTTTGAAATCAGTACCTGGTATGGGTCAAAACTACTTCCCTTGGTTAATTGTGTTGCACTTTATTAAGTGGTGATTTCTTGGAGATTCTTATAAGGGGAGTTAGTTTGACAAGTGGGCTATATTAATGTTTCCGTTGCCTACATTGAATTTAGGTAATATTTGCAATACCAAAGTCTTAAGGTGGAAAATCTTGTGGATTATCCGGTGTTTTGCAAACTGGAGGTGATGACACCAGCTGTTTAGTAATTTCCTGATAGTTATATTATTTTTGGGCATAAAGTTGGCATCTTTATGGAGGCTTTGAGGGTAACTTTTCTGTGGCCGGGGAATTGGTCTGCCAGATAAAATAGTGGCATGTTCTGTTCTGATGAGATAATGACTAAAAACTCAGGAATGTGGGCGCGCATTTATGGAAATTTATAAAAATACTGTCTTATTGATAATTACAGAGAATAAAGTTCTGATCGATGACTCGACTAAATTTCTGAAATTTCATTATGATACATAGGTTCACACTGAAGTGTGAATTGTTTTTTTGAAACTAGTGATCCTTGGCCATGTGAATGGATATTTGATTCTAACGAGGTATATTTTTGTCTACAAAAGAATTTATTTAACATGTAATCATGTGAGATTAAATTTCCATATTTAATTTTAATGTTAAAAGAAAATGAATATTGGGGATAGTGAACCGTGGAAAAGAAAACTTAGTATGACATGAGAGACCAAACTTAGTTACTTTAGGGGTCATGTGCCAGATAGAGATGTTTGTGAGGGGGCTTGACTTCCGTGTTACACGTTTCGCCACGGATTGTTATACCTGTGCCTGGTCTTATTGTGTAACCAACTTGTAGCCGACTCTGACTTGAATGATCTCTGAATTTGCGTAGACTGCTTGAACATGATTTTTTAGTTACTCAAACTGACTGAATGTCACTGTGCTTTCTGGTAGATTTCTGCAGACCTTTTAAGAATTGTGGCATAAAATGATGGCTGATTTTATGATAATTGGATCACTGGGATTAGCTGGCACAAGATTTATGATATCTCATTGCCCACTGAGCTTTAGTTTGTTAAGATGATCACAAGTTAAATAGAATGGATAAGATTTTATTATCTTCCTTTCCCTTTCTTCTTTGTCCATTATGTAAGTTGAGGCATATTCCTTTTTAAAAAGGATTAAAGATTGTAGCTATTTTACTGGAAAAGGTTATGATACTTCGGGAGTCGTATTTCCACATCCGTCGAACTACTTTGATAATTTTGGTATATAATAGTCCACCCCATGTTTTAAAGGATCAAGGCCCGCATATATTTTCAACTCTAAAATCCACGATATATCTAGGAATTGCTAACTTATTCCATTCATTCTGGGCACTTCCTGGTGAAATCAGCAATTCACTAATTTGCAACCTTCTCTCTTGACATGTCTAATCGTGCTGATTCACATCTATTTGCAGTAATTTCTTTTCTTTCCGTCTTCTGACCCAGTTTCTTATTTTGTCGATTTACCTTCTGGTCTTTTGTGAATATTCTAAATCCTTGATGGAGAGACGCTCGAAGATGTACATTTTGATTTGATGATCAACCATCTGTTGATATACACGTTCTATTTAACCTCGTTGATATGATGTTTTAGTTATTTTTTTGTAATATACAATGTCATTGAATTCCCTCATCGATTCTAGTCTGGACGATCATCTTTATATAACAGGGCTTCCGGGTTCATTTCTGCAACCTATTCATTTTTTGTTCAGTGAATTTGGGACATAAACATCTTGTATAATACTTATCGACCAATCCCCCCACAAACGCTAAACCCCCCCCCCCCCCCCCCCCAAATTGGAGATATTTGCAGTATCTTAAGCCTCGTATTCAGCGTAGATCGACGTTGAATGATAGTTGTGCATTACGGATTCAAGTTATTTTGTCTCTGCATGTTCAGAATGTGTACTTTAATATTTGCTTGATGGATTTCCTGTGAGTGCAAAATAAATAAAACTCGATACGTATAGGACATCCTTATGCTGCGTGCGGAATTGTTTGGGATAACGGCGCTGTTTGGTGGAGATGGTCAGGGGTATATGATTTTGAAGTTTTTGCAATAAAAATCGTAAAATATCATATATTATTCCCAAGAAAATTAAATTAGTATCCTAGCCCTTCAATTTTTATAAAAATGGGATGATTTGCACCTGATAACGTGATTTTTGAACATGTGTCAGTCTTGCGGTTATGGAATCAATGTGAAGCCCAAAATTGAGTGTAGATTTCGTTGTCCAAGAAGTCATAGATTCTTTCCATGGGTATTCCAAGCGATAAGGGCGTCATTAATCCGATAAGGGCGTCATTAATACAACAATAGCAAATAAGGATTATTAACTCATCGGTAATCGTATTCAGAGTATAACATGTTGAATAGTGTTCAACGTTTGGTATACCAAACAGATAGCTTGCAGCTACTCCGAGCATGATTGTTCTCCTGATGTGATATAGAAGCAAGGATTGAGATAGATTTCTTGATCTCTTGCTCGAAGATTCATAGTTAGTTTTTTGATCATCTTGATTTGTGGATCATAGAAATTTTATTCTATGAAATGTTGTGTGAATCTAAATAATTGATGAAGGATCATACTAAACAAATCTCATATTCACCTATTCTTTAAGCGAAGTCAGCTCAGCTTGAGTAACGTATTATAACAAACAGAATAATATTATGTTTAGATCGTCTTATTAGGAGTTCTAGCTTAGAAATAATAAAACTAAATTGAAGTGAGCTTATGCAAATTGTTCGTAAAGTCTTCTTTTGGACTTGTTGAAACAAAAGGAATGGAGGCATATAAGTTTAACTTCAAACTTGAATAAAAAACTCTTTTCCTGTTTTATTCGTTTTGATCAAAATTTTTTCATTGATTGTTCAAGTTTTCGTATAATTTTGTAGCTTGTAAAATTAGCTTAACTAAGAATGTGAGGTCAAGCTGTTAAATAAACTATAGTACTCAATTATAAGCACATAAATTTCAATTATCTTAAGTTCAATCCTTATAAGAACTACTGTTGGGGCCTACTATGATCATAAACTGTTCGAAATGAGAATGGTTAGATTATGGTTGTTTCAATATTTGTTAGGATCGATTTATCCTTTATATACTTGTTATTCTGACAATAATCGGCACTTTAAAGGGTGTAACCAGATCGAACGATAAGACGCAGGATTTAGCAAGGCATTGAAGCCGGGTTGCGATAACCAAACTGGTTTCGGCGGTTGTTGAAATCAGCTTGATACAAAGCAAGCGCTAAACATGTTGGTTCCAGCTGGATGCTGAAACCAGCTCGACACACAGCCGAACGATCTGGTTAACTTATCTTGAGCTGCAATAGCTCAGTGTTCTTGAATACTTGTGCACCGAGATACAGATTGAGTAATGAGTTTATATAATGCGGAAATAACTCAAACTGCACTCATAAATTCGAAGGCCCTTTTTAAACAGTTTTAATGCAAAGTTATAAATATGCAATGCATAGTATATGTAAGTGCTGAAAGCTGATACAAAGCAAGCGCTAAACATGTTGGTTCCAGCTGGATGCTGAAACCAGCTCGACACACAGCCGAACGATCTGGTTAACTTATCTTGAGCTGCAATAGCTCAGTGTTCTTGAATACTTGTGCACCGAGATACAGATTGAGTAATGAGTTTATATAATGCGGAAATAACTCAAACTGCACTCATAAATTCGAAGGCCCTTTTTAAACAGTTTTATGCAAAGTTATAAATATGCAATGCATGTATATGTAAGTGCTGAAAGCCGTAAAGAAAATACGCTGATTTGTTTATGGAAGTTCAAAGCTCAATCTCCTACATCTCCCCTTCTTCCGCAACGAGAAGGATCCACTAGAAGACTTTGATTACAACGACCCTCGCTGCAATCCACTCCTACGACCCACAATTGCAAGAACTCCTAGCCACACCACTGCACACCAGCCCGCAAGCTGCGTGTGTCTAACTCACTTCTTTACTGTCTCAGTGAGAAAGGCTACAAGAACTTATTTAACGTCTCTGTCCAAAGACTATAATAATTTGGTGTATGTGATTCACTCACTAATCTATACAGCTCATCTCTCGAAGCTGTGAGTGAATCTGTGTGTGAGAAATTACAGTGTAAGCTCTCTATCAAATGTATTCTCACACACTGGGAAGTGCTTCTTCAAAGCTAATCACTCGTTGTCTTTCCTATTTTTTTTGTGCATCTCTCACTGTTTTGTTTTCATTCTGCTCTTGTGCACAACTTTACTTCTCCCAGCTTCTGTTCTTGATATAGCCTCTCGTGCAGTTTTGCTCGTTGGACACAAAATTTTTAGCCGTTGTACAGGCTTCTGTAAAGTTCTGACAGTGTCGTACCTTGTGTCCTTTTCATTTAATGCAATTGTAGGCTTTATAGACTTTCAGCTCTCTTCATTTAATATGCTGCAGCTTTTGCTTAAATTGAGCTCTGTCTTGATGTAGACGTTGCAGCAAATCAGTTTGAACTTTGTTTAAACCATTCCTTGAATATGCTTAAGTTCAAACTGTTTTGCTCTTAATGAACTGGTCTCTGAGTTGTTTGCTGTTCTCTGAGCTGGTTCCTGAACTCTGAGCTGCTCTTGCTCCAAGCTGGTGAACCAGCTTGGATGTCCTCTGCGATCTGATTATCCTCTGCTGGATCAGATCGGGCGTCCCCTCATTGTACCAGCTAAGTTGTCCTCTGCTTGACCAGCTTGGGCGTCTCCTTACTGTTCTAGCTTGGATATCCTCTACTGTACCAGCTCGGGCGTCCCCTCACTGTTCCAGCTTTGGACATCCTCTGTTGGACAGCTAGGGCGTCCCCTTACTGTTTCAACTTGGACTACTCCTTAATCTGCACTGCTATCTGCTCTCAATCAATCTGCTATCAGTGCTTTGATCCAGCTTGTTGTTAGGTTGCTACAATGCTTTCATCAAGCTCGGTTTTATTTCTGCATCAGCTCGCTTTCGTTGCAGATTTTTCACGAGGCCAGTTCTATCCCCTCCGAAACGGGCCAACGAGCAAAACTCACTCCTATGCAGTGAGCTAAGCCGTTTTTTGGCCAAATTCATTCTTTTAGCCTCCGAAATTGCGTTTTTCTATTCTGTACTTTGCAACTCAGCTAAGCTAACTGTACAGTCTTCATCTTCGACAATCTTGGTCTGCTACCGCTGCTCTCTACTCAGATCTGATTCAGCTTTAGTATCATATCTGATTCAGCTTTAGTATCAGATCTGGTTCAGCTCACTGTTGCTCAGCTGATTCGTCTTTTTGTCAAACACTGCACATCTCAATTAAACTGTTAGTAAATAAACAGCAGGTTATGTGTATTTCAAAATTCAGATTCTGATCTGTAAAAACAGATCCAACAATTTCCCCCGTTTTGATTTACACAAAATCTGAATAAACATACGCACGTATGGTTATACTTGAAAATATTTCTCTCCCTTTTTGTGGGAATCAAAACGAGTTTGAATTCTTGTCTCACCCTCAATATTTAAAATAAAGCTTCCCCTAACCAGCCCGAGGATTTATTTTCATAAAGAAAATAGTTTTAGGAAGACAGTTTGTTGAAACCAGTGCATTATGAGATTTGAAAAATCTATGCTACTCAAAAGTTCTCATTGATTAGGACCAGAGTAGCAATAGAAGATTCAATTCACAGAATCTCTTCCATTTCTCCCTGAGGCTTAGCCTCGCTCCGCCTTAGAGATCTTGACGTCCACAGACCTCGCGTAATCCGTCAGCTCGTCGGAAGAGATGTTGCCGCCCTTTCCTTTCGAGAAATTGCTCTGCAATTCAATAGACATTCCTCCCCCTATCCATTTGCAATGAGTTTTAAAAACCTTAAAAATTTTGTAGCATAGATAGGCTTTCGAACGACTATCAGAGCAGACATAAGTTTAAAAACTGTTAAAAATATTTTTCGAAGAAAATGCACTATTCAAGAACAACCTGCTCTGATACCACTTGTTAGGATCGATTTATCCTCTATGTACTTGTTATTTTGACAATATCGGCACTTTAGAGGGTGTAACCAGATCGAATGATAAGAATCATGATTCAGCAAGGAATTGAAGTCGGGTTGCGATAACCAAACTGGTTCCAGCTGGTTGTTGAAACCAGCTTGATACAAAGCAAGCGCTAAACATGCTGGTTACAGCTGGATGCTGAAACCAGCTCGACACACAGTCGAACGATCTGGTTAACTTATCTTGAGCTGTAATAGCTCAGTGTTCTTGAATACTTGTGCATCGAGATACAGATTGAGTAATGAGTTTAGATCATACGAAAATAACTCAAACTGCACTCATAAATTTGAAGGCCCTTTTTAAACAGTTTTATGCAAAGTTATAAATATGCAATGCATGAGTATGTAAGTGCTGAAAGCCGTAAAGAAAAGACACTGATTTTTTATGGAAGTTCGGAGCTCAATCTCCTACATCTCCCCTTCTTCCGCAACGGGAAGGATCCACTAGAAGACTTTGATTACAACGACCCTCGCTGCAACCCACTTCTACGACCCGCAGCCGCAAGAACTCATAGCAACACCACTGCACACCAGCCCGCAAGCTGCGTGTGTCTAACTCACTTCTTTACCGTCTCAGTGAGAAAGGCTACAAGGACTTATTTAACGTCTCTGTCCAAAGACTACAATAATTTGGTGTATGTGATGTACTCACTAATCTATACAGCTCATCTCTCGAAGCTGTGAGTGAATATGTGTGTGAGAAATTACAGTGTGAAAAGCTCTCTCTCAAATGTATTCTCTGTTAGAGTAGATGCACAACTAGCCAACTTGTGGCGTGTGGGTTTATATACTCTTGTATATGACAGATTTTATATATGATATTCGCATTTATTTATGGCATTCTTTATCTTCGTTATGTTTATATAATGTTAACAATTGTGTTGGATAAAGACCTAGAGTGCACCATAGTGTATGTTAGATGTGATAGTGGGTATGACGGCTATCATGAAACACATCTAATAGTCACTGTGTATTCTGAATTAGTTTCTAGTCGATTGGGCCGTCAAAATGAGGATAAGGTCGCCCGAGCTTGAGAGTAGTATCTGCGATGCGAAGTACCATGTTTCATTGGTAGGGAACATTATGATGTTCTGAGCATGCAGATAGATAGTGACCTGGTGATCTATCGAACTATCCTCGTTCGGACTTTCCAAGTGGTTACCATTTGTCGATTGGATAAGTCCGAGGTCTTGGTTGTACTGATTAGTCCTCACAACTCGAAACGTCATTGAGACTCTACATGATAGGCGTCTCATTTTGACCCGTTTGCCGACTCACTTGGGGTCATTAGGCGGCGGGGTTGGGTGAGACCCCGATGCATGTAGGAGTCGATGCTTCGTTGTCGAGGATTCACCGCTCGCTTACATGCGTGGATATCCTATGTTATCTGAGGGGATAATAGTGTATAAATCTCTGGCCAGAGTACTAGAAGTGTTTTAGGTAAATGGGTTTACCTAGTTACACTCGCGATGTCACTATTCGATCTCCAAGATGTATGCATAGCTATCGGTCTCTAACGACTCTCGATTTATCAATGGTCGTTGATCTGATCGGGATATATGGATTGAAAGGACCGTACTGTACGCTAACCACGACCAACTGGTTCTTGCAGGCACTATCAGTGATACCTAGGGGATCATGGCGCGATGTTGCTAGGCGCTTTACCATGATCCGTTGGGTAAGTTCGAAATTGTGATTTCGGAGCCGCAATGGTTGTGGGCCCACGGCTAGTTGTATCCCTGAACCATTGAGGGTCACACAAGTACTGGATTCAAGATTTCCGTACGAAAAATGAGCTCAATGTGTTGAGCAAAGGAAGAGGATTTTTGGAAGTACGACTTCCTAAAAGTCAACAGGGGTCAAACCGTGATTTCCGCTGTTGAGGGACAAAACGGTCATTTTGCACTGGGGTTCTGAAAAATGGTTTTTCAGATCATAATATTCAGTTTTGGAAACTGAGTCGATCGGTCCGATCTGATCGGCGATCGGAGTTGTAATGAAGTCGCAGTGATGGATATCGTCATTTGGACCCGGGTCCCATTGGGTCGGTCCAAGTCCATTACTAGTCTTATTAAAAGATACTTAGGGCTTCATGAAACATAACTAAGTATCACCCTAACCCCTAGAGCTCTCTCTCTCGGCCGCCTCCCTCCTCTCCCAAAGCCGCCGTCGCCGGCCACCACCATCGCCGCCGCCGCCGCCGCCCCTCGCCGGAATTTGTTCCGGCCAACTTTTTGAGGAGTTTCCGTCCGTGCTGACCTGTATTCTAGTGCAGGCTGACGAAGGAACCTCGCTTTCGGTCGTGGACCTGATTAGACGTAATCTACCGTCGCCTACCGTGAAGTGCCGGTTTACTCGTGAAACTGGTCGGAGCCAGGCGCCTAGACGCCAACAAGGTAACAATCAAAGAACCCCCTATGAATGGTTTGTTGAATTTGTGAGGATTGAGGATTTAGATTAGTGATTAATTGATTTGATTTGGGATTAATCACGTGTATTTTGAGGATTTTGCGAAAGAAGTAAGGTTCCTGCTGATTCATCAGCCGCAGCGCTAGTTTAAGAGATGAGAAATATCGATTTTTGGTGAAGTCAACGCTGGTCAACGGTACTGTAGCTCTTGCTGGTGGATTTTGAATCAGCAGAGATGACGTCATCGTGACGCAAGGAGAGCTGCTGGTTTAGTTTCGAGTTTGAGGTTGCTGCTGGCAGACGTTGCAATTAGCGCGAGAATGAATGAGGAAGTGACATGTGTTAGTCAACATTTTGGAGTGTTGACTATTGGATTCAACAGTTGCGCTAGTGGAGGACGATCAGCAGATGGTTTGAGAAATCAGTCGCAAGAGCAGTTAATAGATATGATTGCGTAGGCGTGACGTAGTCCTTTCTGCTGGCAGTAGATTGCGTTGTGATGCTGCTGAATTTAACGAAAGGAAAGAGGGCTGCTGCTGATAGACTTCTGCTGGTCACTTCGATTGATTTTAATGAATCAGCAGGCGAGGCTTTAAGAGGTATTTATAGAAGTGTTGATCGACACTTAGAATTATTTTGAGCCAGATACTTCTTATCTCCTCTTCTCCAAACCCTCGAAATAGCTACTGTTCATCGTCTTCTTCTATCGCCATTTCCTGTCGATTCCAGCCTTTGTGTTTGACGTTCTTGGTGGCGCTGGACTCCTTGAGACTGGCTCTTCCCATTGATACCAGTTTGGAAGCTAGGAGCAACGAGTTGAGAAATCCCGTAGGCTCTGCTCGTTCGTGAATTGCTGGTTTTGTTGAGCAGATTCTGCAGTTGTTTCTTTTGAGCTTTTGGATTTCAGCTTCCAGGAAGTTCCTGCTGCGTGAATTGAGCCAGGAGAAATCTATTAGGTAATTTGAAGAAGAAAGGTACGATTGAGCGGCCCTTAGCAGCTTGAGCGTGAACATGTCTATAATTCGATGTTGTGAAATCTGTGGCTGGGCTGATATGTGCTTACGTGAACCAGTTAATGTTTTGATTGAATGTGTAGACTGTTTTACGTTTAGGCATATTATGTATTGAGCATGGATATTGAATGGCATTCATGCATACATCTTGAGCCTGATTTAAAGATTTGATTTGATAACCTGATTTGGGTGCCACGTTGTGACTGGCCGACTGTTGGTCGTGCCCGAAAAGTCCAACGCTATCGTCGGAGCGGTGAATACCGGATACGAGTGTCTACCGCCGAGCTGTGATGGGCTGACGGGCCCCGATGATCACGGACCGATGATTTCTCGGTTGATAGACCGTGGTATAGAGGCGACATGATATGATTTGCCGGTTGTTGCATCGATCTAGCTGACTGATTTTCTTTGATAGCCTCATGCATTCATAACATTGATTTATAGCATGCTGCATGTTTATCTGCTTTGATAGCTCTTCGTACTGAGGCTTGACCTCGTACTTGTTTCTTGCTTTTTTTTTGTTTGGGTCTGTGTTGCCCATTTGCAGGAACATCAGGTAATCAAGCTGGACCGAGTGGAAGTTCAGCTGGTCGATCCCCGCGTCCCTGAGTCCCAGTCTATATATGCTATGTATTGAACCGGGGGATGCCCCGTGTTATCATGTATTGGGGATATGTACTTGATTGAGTTTATGTTGTTACCTGGGTATTGGAGTTTGAGTCAACTCATATTTTAATTATCGCTATTTTGAATGTATGATTTGAAGTTCAAGCCCATTGTATTTGAAAAATTTTTAAGCCCTAATTTTAAGCTTCCGTGTCTATGCGCTTATTATGGGTTAATTGTTAGTAATTAGCACGGGGCCTGACATTTTTGGTATCAGAGCTTAAACTGGGATAAGCTCGATTTCCTTTGATCACACTCGAGTCTAGGCATAGAGTTTTGATTTGATTTTGACTGCCTCTGTGACTTATGTGATCTATTATCTGTCTTGTTATTCTACCTGCTGTGAGATCTTACCTCTAGGCTTGTTTAGATGCCGCCGAGACGAGGAGGAGGTAGGAGGACTAGACGTTCTGTGGAGGAATCTAGAGCAGGTAGTGATGACGACGCTCAGGTCGAGGACGTCACTAGGCAGATAGGTGGAATGGAGTTGGTCTTAGCCCGATTTCAGCGGACGAACCCACCGACGTTGGCCGGTACTGAGGGTGGTGCTAGGGCTGAGGCGTGGCTTGTTCAGATGGAGGAGTTATTTGATACCTTGGAGTACGCTCCGGAAAAGAGACTGAAGTTGGCGGTGCTGCAACTGTGAGATGATGCGCAGCGCTGGTGGAGGAGTACTTCTAGGATGCTTCGAGATAGTGGGACGGTGCTCACTTGGGATGCTTTCTGTGAGGCTTTTCGGCGCGAATACACTCCAGAGTCCTATTTCGCTAGCCGTGAGCGTGAGTTTGATAATTTGAAGCAGGGTGATATGCGTGTGGCCGAGTATGCGAGGCGGTTTTCTGTGCTTCTAGTGTACATGCCAGCTGTGGTGAACCAAGAGCGAATGAAGAGGAACAAGTTCTTGAAGGGCTTGAGACCTGACCTTTATCGGATGGGGCTGTCTGGGGCTCTGGCGACTTTCATGGAAGCTGTGAACAATGCGGTGGATATCGAGGAGACTTTGATGGATCCTGAGGCTCCGATACATCAGACGTCTGGACGTGCTTTCAGCCGGCTCAGGCGGTGTCGCAGTCGTATCAGTCTCCGCAGGGGTCACAGCAGTCGAGTCGCCAGCAGTTCAGACCTCGAGGGAAGCAATTCAAGAAGAAGGGCCATTCGAGTTCTTCTGGTTCCGTGAGCTCTGGTTCTGGCAGTGGTTCTGGTAGTGGTTCTGGAGGTGGATTCTGTTGTCAATGCGGAGGGAGGCATGAGACTTCGCAGTGTAGAGGAGTCCGAGGACTTTGCCACCTATGTGGTCAGCCGGGACATTTTTCTAGAGCGTGTCCTTCGATTGGAGGGCGGTCTACAGGTCAGTCGCAGCAGGGTTCCGCTAGTGGTTCTTCTCAGCGACAGCAGCCTTTTGCTCAGTCCCAGCGATCTGGTTTTCAGCCTCGTGAGCCGTCACGTTTTGGAGGACCTTACCGACCCCCGTTTCAGATTCCCCAGCAGGCGCAGGCGAACGCCTTGACAGGAGATCAGGCTGAGGAGACTCCGGGCATGGTGATTAGAGGTACATTCTCTATTTATGATTATCCTGCGAGAGTCTTGTTTGACACTGGTGCATCACACTCTTTCATATCTGAGATGTTTGTGTTTGAGCGTGGGTTGAGTTCTTCCCCACTGTGTGATGTTTCTGTGTCTACTCCTGCTGGTGTGAACCTGTGGTCCCGAGAGGTAGTAGTAGATTTCCTGATTAGGTTTGATGAGCATGTTTTGGTGACCAATTTGATTGTGTTGGGGATTAGAGATTTCGATTGTATTTTGGGAATGGACGTATTATCTAGCTATAAGGCTACCGTTCATTGCTTCCATGGTGTGGTGAGATTTCGCCCTGATACGGGTGAGAGGTGGGATTTCTACGGCACGGATTCAAGGTCGAAGATTCCATTAGTGTCCGCTATGGAGATGTTTAGCCTGCTATCGCTAGGTAATGCAGGATTCATGATCCACGCACTTGATAGTTCCCAGGAGCAGCGTTTAGAGTTGCGCGACATCCCCGTCGTTCGAGAGTTTCCCGACGTGTTTCCAGATGAGATTCCTGGATTCCCTCCTCGACGCGAGATCGACTTCAGTATTGAGTTGGTGCCCGGTACCGCCCCGATTTCTAGAGCTCCTTACCGGTTGGCGCCCGCAGAGTTGAAAGAGCTGAAAGAACAGTTGAGTGATCTCTTAGAGAAAGGCTTCATCAGAAAAAGTCCAACGCTATCGTCGGAGCGGTGACTACCGGATACGAGTGTCTACCGCCGAGCTGTGATAGGCTGACGGGCCCCGATGATCACGGACCGATGATTTCCCGGTTGATAGACCATGGTATAGAGGCGACATGATATGATTTTCCGGTTGTTGCACCGGTCTAGCTGACTGATTTCCTTTGATAGCCTCATGCATTCATAGCATTGATTTATAGCATGCTGCATGTTTATCTGCTTTGATAGCTCTTCGTACTGAGGCTTGACCTCGTACTTGTTTTCTGCTTTTGTTTTGTTTGGGTCTGTGTTGCCCATTTGCAGGAACATCAGGTAATCAAGCTGGACCGAGTGGAAGTTCAGCTGGTCGATCCCCACGTCCCTGAGTCCCGGTCTATATATGCTATGTATTGAACCGGGGGATGCCCCGTGTTATCATGTATTGGGGATATGTACTTGATTGAGTTTATGTTGTTACCTGGGTATTGGAGTTTGAGTCAACTCATATTTTAATTATCGCTATTTTGAATGTATGATTTGAAGTTCAGGCCCATTGTATTTGAAAAATTTTTAAGCCCTAATTTTAAGCTTCCGTGTCTATGCGCTTATTATGGGTTAATTGTTAGTAATTAGCACGGGGCCTGACAGAATTGTTTTATTGTATTGAACGTTTCCCAACGCTAATTTTAAACTTCCGCTGTGCCGCCGGGAGACGGGATCCGGATCCGCCACGGTTTCCCCAACAGTGGTATCAGAGCCAAGGCTCGGATCCTTCAATACAATTGTTGCCTGAATTGCATCTAACTCTCGAATTTCAGATTGAACAACAAAATTTGTTTTGGCCTGCCGGCCGCCGCATGCGGTGGCGCTAACCATCGCCCGCGATCGCGCAGGCCATGCGCACTGGTTGCGCATCGTGGCCGGATGCTTGGCGCCGCTTCACGCATGGAGATCGGCCGCTGGCTGCTGGACGCCGCGCAATCTGTTGCGCGATGGAGGCCAGCCGTTGCAAGCGCTGTAGCGAAATTGGTAGCGCAACCGTGCGCTTCAGGTGGTCGGACAGGAGAGAAACGTTGCGCCACTGGTTGGCGCAACCAGCGCCATGCATCGCGCACGATGCGGCAAGCGTGCGGCCAAGCTCCGCACGCAACATGGTGGCGGCGGCCCCCGCCGTGCGGCCGCCGCCGCCGTGCGGCCGCCATCCGGCGACGTCTCCGGCTTCGTTGCGATGGCTGATTTTTCTTCTAGGTTTAGTTCGGGCCTGTCCCGGGCAGCCCATGAAGTTTTCGGGCCGATATTCGATATCGGGCCGATTTTGGTCAATTTTGAAATTTTGAGATTTTGGGCCCAAAATTTTTTTTGGCCCAATATGATGCAATTAAAATTGCAAAATACGATTTTGATTGTAACATATGATTTTATAATTAAATATGATTTTGTTGATTAAAATTTGATTTTATCGACAAAATGCGATTTTATTATAAAATGCGATTTTATGATTAAAATATGATTTTGCGATAAATAATTTGATTATTTAATTTATGCATATTAATTAGATTGATTGCATGATTGGGATGATCGAGAGCCATGCCCCAATGTGTTAGGTGTATGCTTTAGGTTTTGCGATTTCGGTTGTATTTAATATCATTGATTATCATATTTAAAGTGGGTCTGTTTGTGGTCCGTTCCCACCCCTTAAAATGTATCCCTTATGTGTCATGAAAATTTATTGTAAATTACTAGACTTAGTGGGAGGAATTTTGAAGATGGTGGGCCCGATGACGATCAAAGATATTGAAGATCGAAGATCTGTAAAACCGGAAGCAAATGTAATAGGATTGTATTGCATATTGCATTTCACCTAGGATTGGATCCAGGTCCGTGATTGGCAACCACGGACCGCATAGCTCTCGCGATCGATCATCCCAATGTTTATATATGTGATATATAGTTAGTTGAATCCGCATGTTTTAAATATGATTTAAAATATATTGCATGAGGCCAAACTTTTCGAAAATAAAATCCCTCGTTTTAAATACGATTTAAAACTAATATCAAGATTAAAAGTTTATTCGATAAACTAAAGGGAATTTAAATTTGTTTAAATTATCCCTACCTTCCATCAACAATGGGTGCACGCCGATGCTACCCGTATACATGGCTCGGCTCATATTATTGAGGGGGTCATGTATGTCGGAAAGCTGTCCACGCCATTGACAATTGTTGTGAGTCGGTTGGAACTCCCTTTAACGTTGGCTCATATTATTGGGGACGTTAAGGGGACCGTCCTTCACGACTCAACATTGATGAGTCATCTTGACATGTGATAGTAAACGGCGTCATATTATTGGGTCCTTACTGGGCGTGAGGTGAATACATAGAGGTTGCACCGGTTGCAATCGGAAACTACCTTTTGTGGGTCATGGATGGATGATATTATTCGGGTCCATGATTGCTTGATTGGGCTCCGTGTACCCACTAAAGAAACTTGCTTTCTCGATTTCATTAGAGGGTGGTGAAATCGTTAAAATAGTGGGAGGGTAATTCATAAAACTTAACGACCTTGTTTTATGTCTTAGCGATTATTTTATATAGTTAGTGATGATTGTCTGTTTTCTTTTCAGTATAACTGCTTATATAATGTCTTCGATCAAAAACCCACTCGCTGCTATACTGGATCGCAACAAGTTCATCGGTCTGAACTACCAAGACTGGCTTTGAAACCTCAACATTGTGTTGGCTTCGGAGAAACTTCTTTATACGATAGAGAAGAGCCCTCCGAAGGAAGCCCCTACCGATATCAGCCCTGAGGAGCTGGTTACGCTTAAAAAATGGTGGGACGACGAGCTTAAGACTCGATGCTATGTGATGGCGTCGATGTCCAACGAAATGCAACGGCGCTTTGAGAAGACAAAGTATGCTGCTGACATACTTTTTCATCTCAAAGAACTGTACGGGGAGAACTATCGACATGAGAGGTTCACGACTGTCAAGGAGCTTATGACGAGCCGCATGCGCGATGGGACTTCGGTCCGCGAGCATGGGGTTCGTATGATTGGGCTCGTTGAAAAGCTATCGGGCCTTGATATCACATTTCCACACGAGCTGTCTATGGATGTGCTTCTCCTCTCACTGCCTGATGCATTCGACCCCTTTGTGGTCAACTTCAACATGAACAAGCTGGAAGCCACCCTTGAAGAGGTGGTTAACATGCTTGTAGTGTTCGAAGGAACCATAAAGAAGGACAAGCCCGTCCTCCTTATGGGCTCTTCTTCCTCTGCGAAGAAGGGGCCCAGACGCAAGGAAAAGAAGCGTTCTGCCCCTGCGAAGGAGGAAAAGCCCACCATGAAGCAAAGGCAAAGGCTTCCAAGCCAAACAAGACTGAGGATATTTTCCACCACTGCCACAAGCCTGGGCATTGGAGGAGGAACTGCAAGGAGTACCTCGAGCAGTTGCGAACTGCGAAAGGTATGTTCTATATAGAAATAAATATGTCTCTTAATTCGACTTCTTGGGTACTTGATATCGGATGTGGATCTCATATCTGCAATGATTTGCAGGTGATGACAAGAAGCCGACGTCTTAGAGAGGGTGAGACCCACTTGAGGCTTGGCAATGGAGCAAGAGTTGCTGCTGTAGCTATAGGAGATGTTTATTTATTTCTGTCTTCTGATTTTAAGTTGTTATTGAGAAACGTTTTGTTTGTTCCCGAATTAATAAAGAACATTATTTCTGTTTCTATTCTTGATAGTGATGGATATTCTTGTATGTTTGCTAATTCGATTTGCAATATTTACAAGATGAATGTTTAATTGGAATTGGGGAACGCGAAAACGATTTATACACCTTAAAATTAAAAGACAATCCAACTCGCGATGTTGCAGCACAGACGACAACGATTAAACCGAAACACGATAACTTGAACCCAGCACAACTTTGGCACGCTAGGCTAGGTCATATTTCTCTAAGTAGGATGAACAAGTTAGTTAGGAGTGACATGTTTGATCTGTCAGACATTAACTCCCTACCGACTTGTGAATCTTGTCTTAAGGGAAAGATGACTAAGCAACC
>KQ989636.1:0-33431 GCA_001598015.1 Dorcoceras hygrometricum | reverse complement strand
GGAGCCGCAATGGTTGTGGGCCCACGACTAGTTGTATCCCTGAACCATTGAGGGTCACACAAGTACTGGATTCAAGATTCCCGCACGAAAACTGAGCTCAATGTGTTGAGAAAAGTTAGAGGATTTTTGGAAGTACGACTTCCTAAAAGTCAACAGGGGTCAAACCGTGATTTCCGCTGTTGAGGGGCAAAACGGTCATTTTGCACTGGGGTTCTGAAAAATGGTTTTCAGATCATAATATTCAGTTTTGAAAACTGAGTCGATCGGTCCGATCTGATCGACGATCGGAGTTGTAATGAAGTCGCAGTGATGGATATCGTCATTTGGACCCGGGCCCGTTGGGCCGGTCCAAGTCCATTACTAGTCTTATTTAAAGAGACTTAGGGCTTCATGAAACATAACTAAGTATCACCCTAAACCCTAGAGCTCTCTCTCTCGGCCGCCTCCCTCCTCTCCCAAAGCCGCCGCCGCCGGCCACCACCATCGCCGCCGCCGCCGCCGCCCTCGCCGGAATTTGTTCCGGCCAACTTTTCGAGGAGTTTCCGTCCGTGCTGATCTCGTCAGGCCTTCTAGTGAAGGCTGACGAAGGAACCTCGCTTCCGGTCGTAGACCTGATTAGAGGTAATCTACCGCCGCCTACCTTGAAGTGCCGGTTTACTCGTGAAACTGGTCGGAGCCAGGCGCCTAGACGCCAACAAGGCAACAATCAAAGAACCTCCTATGAATGGTTTGTTGAATTGTTTTATTGTATTGAACGTTTCCCGGCGCTAATTTTAAACTTCCGCTGCGCCGCCGGGAGACGGGATCCGGATCCGCCACGGTTTCCCCAACATTCTCACACACTGGGAAGTGCTTCTTCAAAGTTAATCACTCCTTGTATTCCTTGTTTTTGTTGTGCATCTCTCACTGATTTGTTTTCATTCTGCTCTTGTGCACACCTTTACTTCTCCCAGCTTCTGCTCTTGATATAGCCTCTCGTGCAGTTTTGCTCGTTGGACACAAAATTGTTAGCCGTTGTACAGGCTTCTGTAAAGTACTGACAATGTCGTACCTTGTGTCCTTTTGCATTTAATGCAATTGTAGGCTTTGTAGACTTTCAGCTCTCTTCATTTAATATGCTGCAGCTTTTGCTTAAATTGAGCTCTGTCTTGATGTAGACGTTGCAGCAAATTAGTTTGAACTTTGTTTAAACCATTCCTTGTATATGCTTAAGTTCAAACTTTTTTGCTCTTAATGAACTGGTCTCTAAGCTGTTTGCTGTTCTATGAGCTGGTTCCTGAACTCTGAGGTGCTCTTGCTCCAAGCTGGTGAACCAGCTTGGATGTCCTTTACGATCTGATTATCCTCTGCTGGACCAGCTCGGGCGTCCCCTCACTGTACCAGCTAAGTTGTCCTCTGCTAGACCAGCTTTGACGTCCCCTTACTGTTCTAGCTTGGATATCCTCTACTGTACTAGCTCGAGCGTCCCCTCACTGTTCCAGCTTTGGACATCCTCTGTTGGACCACTCGGGCGTCCCCTTACTGTTCCAACTTGGACTACTCCTTAATCTGCACTGCTATCTGCTCTCAATCAATCTGTTATCAGTGCTTTGATCCAGCTTGCTGTTAGGCTGCTACAGTGCTTTCATCCAGCTCGGTTTTATTTCTGTATCAGCTCTCTTCCGTTGTAGATTTTGCATGAGGCCAGTGCTATCCCCTCCGAAACGGGCCAACGAGAAAAACTCAATACTGTGCAGTGAGCTAAGCCGCTTTTTGGCCAAATTCCTTATTTTAGGCCTCCGAAATCGCGTTTTTCTATTCTGTACTTCGCAACTGAGCTAATCTAACTGTACAGTCTTCATCTTCGACAATCTTGGTCTGCTACCGCTGCTCTCTACTCAGATCTGGTTCAGCTTTAGTATCATATCTAGTTCAGCTCAATGCTGCTCAGCTGATTCGTCTTTTTGTCAGACACTGCGCATCTCAATTAAACTGTTATTAAATAAATAGCAGGTTTTGTGTATTTCAAAATTCAGATTCTGATCTGTAAAAACAGATCCAACAATCTCCGTTTTCTTGATTTACACAAAATCTGAATAAACATATGCACGTATGATTATTCTTGAAAATATTTCTCCCCCTTTTTTTGGGAATCAAAACGAGTTTGAAATCTTGTCCCCCCCTCAATATTTAAAATAAAGCTCCCCCTAACCAGCACGAGGGTTTATTTTCATAAAGAAAATAGTTTTAGGGAGATAGTTTGTTGAAAACCAGTGCATGTATGAGATTTGAAAAATCTATGCTACTCAAAAGTTCTCATTGATTAGGATCAGAGGAGCAATAGAATATTCAAGTCACAGATTTTCTTCCATTTCCTTTTGAGGCTTAGCCTCGCTCCGCCTTAGAGATCTTGACGTCCACAGACCTCGCGCAATCTGTCAGCTCGTCGGAAGAGATATTGCCGCTCTTTCCTTTCGAGAAATTGCTCTGAAATTCAATAGACATTCCTCTCCTATGCACATGCAATGAGTTTTGAAAACCTTAAAAATTTTGTAGCATAGATAGGCTTTCTAACGACTATTAAGTTTAAAAACTGTTACAAACATTTTTCGAAGAAAATGCACTATTCAAGAACAACCTGCTCTGATACCACTTGTTAGGATCGATTTACCCTCAATATACTTGTTATTTGACAATAATCGGCACTTTAGAGGGTGTAACCAGATCGAACGATAAGACGCAGGATTCAGCAAGGCATTGAAGCCGGGTTGCGATAACCAAATTGGTTCCAGCTGGTTGTTGAAACTAGCTTGATAAAAAGCAAGCGCTAAACATGCTGGTTCCATCTGGAAGCTGAAACCAGCTCGACACACAGCCGAACGATTTGGTTAACTTATCTTGAGCTGCAATAGCTCAGTGTTCTTGAATACTTGTGCACCGAGATACATATTGAGTAATGAGTTTAGATCATGCGGAAATAACTCAAACTGCACTCATAAATTCGAAGGCCCTTTTTAAACAGTTTTATGCAAAGTTATAAATATGCAATGCATGTGTATGTAAGTGCTGAAAGCCGTAAAGAAAATACGCTGATTTGTTTATGGAAGTTCGTAGCTCAATCTCCTACATCTCCCCTTCTTCCGCAACGGGAAGGATCCACTAGAAGTGAAACGAACCAGACTCTAGAAATTTTTATTTTTAAAACATGTACGGAAACATAAACTTAAATTATGGCTCGTTCACTTTTTCTAAAACATTTCTAAATCATTTTCTAAAAATACTTTGAGCATAAATAAATGAATATTTTAAAATTTTAAACATCCATACTGTATAAAATCAAATAAAATCAACAGCGTCAAAATACTGAAAATAAACGTGTTTTAAACCAACATCCAACTGTATCAACTCAAAATAACACTGTTGCTCTCAAGGGGTACTGCTGCAACAGGCGCTCAGATGTCTTCACCGCCAGCGTGTGTAAACTCATCAGCAGGGTCATCACCTGCACCATCAACTCAAAATAACACTGTTGCTCTCAAGGGGTACTGCTGCAACAGGCGCTCAGATGTCTTCACCGCCAGCGTGTGTAAACTCATCAGCAGGGTCATCACCTGCACCAATTAAACCTAGTGAGCCTAGAGGCTCAGCATGCTCTATCGTATATCATAACAAAGTACATACTAATAAAATCATATGCAAGCACATACTTGTAATAAAATAACGTTAAAACATGAATGCGTGCATGATTTTAAAACATTTCCTCATACATTTCATAATCTACATGCGTAACATAAACATACATAAGACATGACATAACATAACATGAAAAACATATGAGTCGTATCAGTAGATGTGAGCGGGCGTGTGACTGATCAGTCTAAATAACGAAAGTACGTGGTGGTGTGGTTCACCCGACCTCGAGCCGGGATCCCCATATGTCACACCTCTATGCTTGCCACTTCACCATGATGTCAACACATGGATCCATAGGCTCATAATCATACATTAAAACAGGGGATCCCCGGGCCCGGCTACCCGGCTAGCTCCCATCATTAAACTTTGCCACATCACTTCAATCCCTCTGGTTTAACTTAAAAGATACATGCCTGATCGTTTCATAAAATCTCATGATGCGTGCATTTCTGAAACTCATGCAATTTAAAAGCTTAGCCCGATGATGTATATTTAATCCTTTCCTTTAAAACGTTTACGTACATAACATACTACATATATGATTAAATATACATTCACGGGCTTTTATATTTTTCTACTTCGGTCAAGGATTGGTTCAGGAGTCTGGCCCACTACTTCTAGACCACAGATCACTCTTAACTTAATCGATGAAACGAATGTTCACCCCTTTTTACAATTTTTTTCCTAATTTCTTTAAATTTTGATTTCATAAAAATCAAGGCTAATTGTGACTAATAAAAATCAATTTTGACTTCAAAAAATCAATTTGGGCTTACTAAATCGATTTTGACTTTTAAAATCAAGTTAAATCAATTTTGATCCCAAAAGCCGATTTTGACCAAAAGATCGATTTTGACCAAATTAAAATCCCCAAAAATCGATTTGGACTTACTTAAAATTCTAAAGGTCCTAATTTTGAATTAAAACTTAAAAATAAACATAACTTTAAAAGTTTGACTCAATTCTTAACATCTGGCTATTTTCTTTAAATTTGGATCTTTGACTTAAAATAAAAATATAACAGGTCCATAATTAAAATAACTTGGACCTATTTTAAAAGATTTGACTCAAGACTCGATGAACCGATCCTGTCCAATCGAACCAACCGGTTCAATTGAACCGAACCAATCCATGCAAACCCTAAACATCATGTAGTCCCCCCCCCATGCACGTCGCCTACGACCAGCGGCTGTTCAATCGAATCGGCCGCCTGCTCCGGCCGCCCATGGCTGGAGCCCTGCCGGCTGGACCACCCCCAGGTCCAGCTGGTTCCAATGGGACCAGCCTTGGTCCCAACCGCGCACCGACGAGCTCGCACGAACCCTGCAAACGCACAGTTAGGCACGCACATGGCTCGCGCGATAGGTCCCGACGTCGACCATGATCCAGCCTATTATCTTCCATGGAAGGGCCATATTTGGCTACCTTAGGACCACTAAGAACCGAGCCATGGTCTCTAGAACCTGCCTCAACCAAAGCTATGCATAAAACGATCAAGATCAAGCGAAAAATCGTGTGCCATGCGTGAGGTGCAATCAACAATGCATAGATCCGAAAAGAGCACATCCAATTTATACAATTTTTCAAGAAAAATAGATTAATATAGTTTAAGTGGTGAGAAAAGAAGTTGATATCACATGCCTGGTTTGTAAAAGAAGTAGATCTATGAGGTACCGACGTTGTAGACGCGAGATCGGGGCGCAACCGGCTTTGGATCACCAAGCTTCTCCAATGGATGAATGGTTCGAATATTTGTGTGCTTGTGAGGGAGGGAGGACGGCTGATTGTAGATGTGGAGGCTAGGTTTGATTCAACTTTTGTGTTTAAGAAAAAAAACTGAATGTGACTAATATGACCCCTATTGATTTAATTAAGAAAAGGGGAGAAAAAGATAGGCTTGCCCCTCTAATTAATTAATTTAAAAGGTACTTAAAACTTATAATTGGGCTTTAAAGATTAAATATTTTCGAAATCAAGGCCTGCTCATAATTTAAAATACCATAAAACTCAATATACCAGCCCGTATAGGCGAAAAACGGGTTCCCCTCCAAAATAATCAGAAAACTCAAACTTTCAAAAATTGTTGCTTAAAATAAAATAATTTCATTCTTGAAATCCCATAACTTAAAAATCTCAAATAATTTTCATTTCGGTCGGCCCTAATCTCGTCCACGCGTCTGTAACTCAAGCAGGCTGAAAAATAACACATGCATATCATGCAGCATAAAATCATAAATAAATCATATAAAATGGCATTGATCAAAATATTTTCCCCTTAGTCATGCACTCATTTCTACGTAGTCAGAAATTTCTAGGCGTTACAAGAAGACTTTGATTACAACGATCCTCGCTGCAACCCACACCTACGACCCGCAGCCGCAAGAACTCCTAGCCAAACCACTGCACACCAGCCCGCAAGTTGCATGTTTCTAACTCACTTCTTTACTGTCTCAGTGAGAAAGCTACAAGGACTTATTTAACGTCTCTGTCCAAAGACTACAATAATTTTGTGTATGTGATTCACTCACTAATCTATACAGCTCATCTCTCGAAGCTGTGAGTGAATCTGCGTGTGAAAAATTACAGTGTAAGCTCTCTCTCAAATGTATTCTCCTGGGAAGTGCTTCTTCAAAGCTAATCACTCGTTGTCTTTCTTGTTTTTGTTGTGCATCTCTCACTTTTTTGTTTTCATTCTGCTCTTGTGCACACCTTTACTTCTCCCAGCTTCTGCACTTGATATAGCCTCTCGTGCAGTTTTGCCCGTTGGACACAAAATTTTTAACCGTTGTACAGGCTTCTGTAAAGTTCTCACAGTGTCGTACCTTGTGTCCTTTTGCATTTAATGCAATTGTAGGCTTTGTAGACTTTGAACTCTCTTCATTTAATATGCTGAAGCTTTTGCTTAAATTGAGCTCTGTCTTGATGTAGACGTAGCAGCAAATCAGTTTGAACTTTGTTTAAACCATTCCTTGTATATGCTTCAAAGTTTTTTTGCTCTTAATGAACTAGTCTCTGAGCTGTTTGCTGTTCTCTGAGCTGGTTCCTGAACTCTGAGGTGCTCTTGCTCCAAGCTGGTGAACCAGCTTGGATGTCCTCTGCGATCTGATTATCCTCTGCTGGACCAGCTCGGGCGTCCCCTCACTGTACCAGCTAAGTTGTCCTCTGCTAGACCAGCTTTGACGTCCCCTTACTGTTCTAGCTTGGATATCCTCTACTGTACCAGCTCGAGCGTCCCCTCACTGTTCCAGCTTTGGACATCCTCTATTGGACCAGCTCGGGCGTTCCCTTCCAACTTGGACTACTCCTTAATCTGCACTGCTATCTGCTCTCAACCAATCTTCTATCAGTGCTTTGATCCAGCTTGCTGTTAGGATGCTACAGTGCTTTCATCCAGCTCGGTTTTATTTTTGTATCAGCTCGCTTCCGTTGCAGATTTTGCATGAGGCCAGTGCTATCCCCTCGAAACTGGCCAACGAGGAAAACTCACTACTGTGCAGTGAGCTAAGCCGCTTTGTGGCCAAATTCCTTCTTTTAGGCCTCCAAAATCGAGTTTTTCTATTCTGTACTTCACAACTCAGCTAAGCAAACTGTACAGTCTTCATCTTCGACAATCTTGGTCTGCTACCGCTGCTCTCTACTCAGATCTGGTTCAGCTTTAGTATCAGATCTGGTTCAGCTCACTGCTGTTCAGCTGATTCATCTTTTTGTCAGACACTGCGCGTCTCAATTAAACTGTTAGTAAATAAACAACAGGTTTTATGTATTTCTAAATTCAGATTCTGATCTGTAAACACAGATCCAACAATCTCCCCCTTTTTTATTTACACAAAATCTGAATAAACATATGTACGTATGGTTATGCTTGAAAATATTTCTCCCCCTTTTTGTGGGAATCAAAACGAGTTTGAAATCTTGTCTCCCCCTCAATATTTAAAATAAAGCTCCCCCTAACCAGCATGAGGATTTATTTTCAAAAAGAAAATAGTTTTAGGGAGACAGTTTGTTGAAAACCAGTGCATGTATGAGATTTGAAAAATCTATGCTACTCAAACGTTCTCATTGATTAGGACCAGATGAGCAATAGAAGATTCGATTCACAGAATCTCTTACATTTCTCCCTAAGTCTTAGCCTCGCTCCGCCTTAGAGATCTTGGCATCCACAGACCTCGCGCAATCTGTCTGCTCGTCGGAATATGTGTTGCCGCTCTTTCCTTTCGAGAAATTGCTCCGCAATTCAATAGACATTCCTCCCCCTATACATATGCAAAAGTTTCAAAAACCTTAAAAAATTTTGTAGCATAGATATGCTTTCGAACGATTATCAGAGCAGACATAAGTTTAAAAACTGTTAAAAACATTTTCGAAGAAAATGCACTGTTCAAGAACAACCTGCTCTGATGCCAGTTGTTAGGATCGATTTACCCTCTATATACTTGTTATTTTGACATTAATCGGCACTTTAGAGGGTGTAACCAGATCGAATGATAAGACACAGGATTCAACAAGGCATTGAAGCCGGGTTGCGATAACCAAACTGGTTCCAACTGGTTCTTGAAACCAGCTTTATACAAAGCAAGCGCTAAACAAGCTGGTTCCAGCTGGATGCTGAAACCAGCTCGACACACAGCCGAACTGTAACGTACCGAAATCCAGATTACGTAGAAATGAGTGCATGACTAGGGGGAAAATATTTTTAGATGATTACATGCCATTTTATATGATTTATTTATGATTTTATACAGCATGGTATGCATGTGTTATTTTTCAGCCTGCCTGAGCTACGGACGTGTGGACGAGATTAGGGTCGACGGGAATGAAGATAATTGAGATTTTTTTAAGTAACGATATTTTAAGAATGAATTTATTTTATTTTAAGCAATTATTTTTGGAAATTAGGATTTTTATAACTATTTTGGAGGGGAACCCTTTTTTCGCCTATACGGGCTGGTATATTGAGTTTTAAAGCATTTTAAAATTTTAGGAGGTCTAGATTTCGAAACTTTATAATTATTAAAGCCCAAGTATGAGTTTTTAAAACACTTTTTATTTAATTAGAGGGGCAAGCTTGTAAAATTTTTATTAAAGCCATAGGGGTCATTTTAGGCACCTTAATCACTTCCTAAACACAAATCTAAACACACCCTAGCCTCCACCTTGTGTACCAGCCGTCTTCCCCCTCCCCTTAGAACACAAAATTCGAAATTCATACAGCCATTGAAGGATCTTGGTGATCAAATTCCGGCGGCGCCCCGATCTCGCACCTACAACGTCCGTACCTCGCAGATCCGCGTTTCCTCCAACCCAGGCATGTGATATCAATTCCATTACTCATCATTTAAATCATAATAACCTGTTTTATGAAAATTATGCATGAATTATGTGTGTATGCCTCGAAATTTTTTTCGTCTATGTTCATATGTCATGCATGGGATTCACGGTTTTTGGCATGTCACGCTTTCTCCTCTTATAGCTTCGGTCATGGTAAGTTCCAGGGGTGATGGCTCGGTCCTAGGGGTTCCTAGGGGACTCATGGTGGTCTAGATCAAGGGAGGATAGTGGCTAAGGGTTCGGGCGAACCAGATCATGTAGTAGAAGTCGTGAGTGGCGCATCGTGCTGCAGGGCTGGTGCGTCCACTGGTCATGGTAAGTTCCAGGGGTGATGGCTCGGTCCTAGGGGTTCCTAGGGGACTCATGGTGGTCTAGATCAAGGGAGGATAGTGGCTAAGGGTTCGGGCGAACCAGATCATGTAGTAGAAGTCGTGAGTGGCGCATCGTGCTGCAGGGCTGGTGCGTCCACTTACAGAGGTTCGTTCTCCATGGTCGGTCCATGGTTTGAGGTAAGGTCGGTCATGTTAGAACCGCCTGGACCTGGGGGTGGTCCAGCCGGAAGGGCTCCAGCAGTGGTGGCCGGGTCAGGGAGAAAGAACACCAAGACCAGCAGGTGGTCACGACGGTGCAGCATGGCTGGAGCGTGCACTTGCAGCGACCAGTTCTCCCTGGTTAGCCAACGGTTTGAGCCAAGGTCGGTCATGTTAGGACGTCTGGACCTGGGGGTGGTCCAGCCTTAAGGGCTCCGTCCATGGTGGCCGGAGCAGGGAGGACAAACGTGAAGACTGGACGCTGCTCGCGTGCGCCGCTGGTGTGTGCGTCTGTGTGTCCGGTTTAGGGTTAGTTTTGAATGGGTTCGGTTCAGTTGAACCGGCTGGTTCGATTGGACCGGATCGATTCTTCGAGTCTCGAGTCAAATATTTTAAAACGGGGTCAAGTTATTTTATTTAGAGACCTGTTATTTTTATTTATGTGTCGAAGGTCCAATTTTAAATAAAATAGCCAGAAGGTCCAAATTGAGTCAAATATTTTAAATAATTTTATTTACGTTTAATTTTAAGTTTTTAGTCAAAATTAGGGCATTTGGTATTTTTAATTAGGTCAAAATCGATTTTCGGGATTTAATTTGGTCAAAATCAGTCTTTTGGTCAAAATAAACTTTTTAGGTCAAAATTGATTTTAATTTATTTTATAGGTCAAAATCGATTTTAATAAGCCCCAATTAATTTTTAGAAGTGAAAATTGATTTTAATTAGTTACTTTTGTCTTGATTTTTAAGAAATCAAAATTTAAAGAAAATAGGCAAAAATGGGAAAAAGCGGTGAACATTCGTTTCATCGGCCGTTTTAGAGCGACGTTTGGTCTAGAAGTAGCGAGCCAGGCCCCGGAATCAATTCTTGACCGTAGTAGAAAAATGTAGAAGCCCGTAAATATATAATTAATCATATATGTAGTATGTTATGTACGTAAAAGGTTTTAAAGAAAAGAATTAATTACACATTAACGGGCTAAGATTTTAAATTGCATGATTTTAAGAAAATTCACGCATCATGAGGTTTTATGAAACGATCAGGCATGTCCTTTTTAAGTTAAAAATCCGAGGAATGGAAGTGATGTGGCAAGTCTACAATGGGAGTTAACCGGGTAGCTGGGCCCGTGGATCCCCTGTTTTTAGGAATGATTTCAGGATTACAGGGCCTATGGATCCCGAGGTAAGGTAGGGTGAAGTGGCAATTTTCAAGAGGTGTGACATATAGGGATCCCGAGGTAAGATCGGGTGAACCACACCGCCACGTACGTTGGTTATTACGACTGATCAGTCACACTTTGCTCACATCCACTGATATGACTCTTACGCTTTCTTTCAGATTACGATATGCCATGCCTTATATAATATATGATATGTTATGATATGATTGCAGGATGAAATGTTTTAAGATCATGCACGCATCCATGTCTTTTACGTTATTCAAATTACAGTATGTGCTTGCATTCGATTTTATTAGTATATACTTTGTTGTGCATTACAATAGAGCATGCTGAGCCTCTAGGCTCACTAGATTTAAATGGTGCAGGTGATGATCCTGTTGATGAGTTCATTCCGACTGGCGGTGATTGTTAGAGTAGGTGCCCAACTAGCCAACTTGTGGCGTGTGGGTTCTTGTTGACTCTTTGTAAAACGATCTTTATTTATGTAATTCGTATTCTTTTATGGCATTCTTTATCTTCATTATTTTATAATGTTAAAAATTGTGTTGGATAACGACCTAGAATGCATCATAGTGTATGTTAGATGTGATAGTGGATATGATGGCTATCATGAAACACATCTAATAGTCACTGTGTATTCTAAACTCTTTCCTAGTCGATTGGGCCGTCAAAATGAGGATAAGGCCGCCCGAGCTTGAGACTAGCATCTGCGATGTGAAGTACCACGTTTCATTGGTAGGGAACATTGTGATGTTCTGAGCATGCAGATGGATAGTGACCTGGTGATCTATGATAGGTGCTTCACTTTGACCCGTTTACCGACTTAGTTGGGGTCATTAGGTGGCGGGATTGGGTGAGGTCCCGATGCATGTAGGAGTCGATGCTTGTTGTCGAGGATTCACCGCTCGCCGTTTGTGCGTGGATATCCTATGCTATCTGAGGAGATAATAGTGTGATAAATCTCTGGCCAGAGTACTAGATGTGTTTTAGGTAAATGGGTTTACCTAGTAACACACGCGATGTCACTATTTGATCTCCAAGATGTATGCATGGGTATTGGATTTCTAGCGACTTTCGATTTACCAATGATCGTTGATCTGATCGGGATATATGTGTTGAAAGGACCGTACTGTACGCTAACCATGACCGACTGGTTCTTGCAGGCACTATCAGTGATACCTAGGGGATCATGGGACGATGTTTCTAGGCGCTTTACCATGATCCGATGGGTCAGTCCGAAATTGTGATTTCGGAGTCGCAATTGTTGTGGGCCCACGGCTAGCTGTATCCCTGAACCATTAAGGGTCACACAGGTACTGGTTTCACGATTCCCGCACGGAAACTAAGCTCAATTTGTTGAGCATAGGAGGAGGAAGGATGAAAGTGCGACTTCCTAAAAGTCAACAGGGGTCAAAGTGTAATTTCTCTAAAGTTTGGGCTAGTTTGACTATCCCTGAAACTTGGAGGGGCTAAACTGCAATTTTGGACTAGGTGGTCTGAAAAATTGTTTTCGCATCATAATAATCAGTTTTGTACACTGTGTAGATCGGTCCGATCTGATCGTCGATCGGGATTATGATGGAGCCACGGCGATGTACTTGAACCGAATGTTCATATGGACCTGGGCCCGCCCCATGCCCATTGTGCCGGTCCAAGCCCATCACATGTCTATTAATACTTGACCTAGGGCTAAATTGTCTACACAACAACTCTCACAAAACCCTAGACTATAGCCGCCCCCCCTCTCCTCTTCCTCCCTCTCGGCCGCCGCCCCTCACGCGCCGTCCGTCGTGCGTCGCCGCCGCCTTGTGACGCCGCTTGTCGTGGTTGGAATTGTTCTGAACACCTCGACGAGGAGATTCCGTCCGTGAAAGATTCATCACTTTTTCTAGTGCAGACTGACTAAGGAGTCGTGATTCCAGTTGTGGACTGGATTAGGAGAACGACAACCGCCAACCGTTGAAGTGCCAATTTCCTCGTGAGATTCAGTTTTGTCATGTTGCAGTTTAGATACTGGTTTTTAAACATGTTGGCTTTCAGTATTCCTTCCAATCGATGATTTTACGATGTTGTATGTTTGACGTTTTTAAATATTCTTTTATTTAAGCTTAAGGTACTTTGAGAAAATGATTTAGAAATTGTTTTAGAAAGGAACGAGCCATATTTAAAGTTTATGAGTTTAGATCATGCGGAAATAACTCAAACAACAATCATAAATTCGAAGGCCCTTTTTAAACAATTTTATGCAAAGTTATAAATATGCAATGCATGTGTATGTAAGTGTTGAAAGCCGTAAAGAAAATACGCTGATTTTTTTATGAAAGTTCGGAGCTCAATCTTCTACATATCCCCTTATTCCGCAACGGGAAGGATCCACTAGAAGACTTTGGTTACAACGACCCTCGCTACAACCCACTCCTACGTCCCGCAGCCGCAAGAACTCCTAGCCACACCACTGCACACCAGCCCGCAAGCTGCGTGTGTTTAACTCACTTCTTTACCGCCTCAGTGAGAAAGGATACAAGGACTTATTTAACGTCTCTGTCCAAATACTACAATAATTTGGTGTATGTGATTCACTCACTAATCTATACAGCTCATCTCTCGAAGCTGTGAGTGAATCTGTGTGTGAGAAATTACAATGTAAAAAGCTCTCTCTCAAATGTATTCTCACACACTGGGAAGTGCTTATTCAAAGCTAATCACTCGTTGTCTTCTCTGTTTTTGTTGTGCATCTCTCTCTGTTTTGTTTTCATTCTGCTCTTGTGCACACCGCTTTACTTCTCCCAGCTTCTGCTCTTGATATAGCCTCTCGTGCAGTTTTGCCCGTTGGACACAAAATTTTTAGCCGTTGTACAGGCTTCTGTAAAGTTCTGACAGTGTCGTACCTTGTGTCCTTTTGCATTTAATGCAATTGTAGGCTTTGTAGACTTTCAGCTCTCTTCATTTAATAAGCTGCAGCTTTCGCTTAAATTAATCTCTGTGTTGATGTAGACGTTGCAGCAAATCAGTTTGAACTTTGTTTAAACCATTCCTTGTAAATGCTTAAGTTCAAACTGTTTTGCTCTTAATGAACTGGTCTCTGAGCTGTTTGCTGTTCTCTGAGCTGGTTCCTGAACTCTGAGCTTGGATGAACCTCTACGATCTGATTATCCTCTGCTGGACCAGCTCAGGCGTCCCCTCACTGTACCAGCTAAGTTGTCCTCTGCTAGACCAGCTTGGACGTCCCCTTAATATTCTAGCTTGGATATCCTCTACTGTACCAGCTCGGGCGTCCCCTCACTGTTCCAGCTTTGGACATCCTCTGTTGGACCAGCTCGGACGTCCCCTTACTGTTCCAACTTTGACTACTCCTTAATCTGCACTACTATCTGCTCTCAATCAATCTGCTATCAGTGCTTTGATCCAGCTTGCTGTTAGGCTGCTATAGTGCTTTCATCCAGCTCGGTTTTATTTCTGTATCAGCTCGCTTCCGTTGCAGATTTTGCATGAGGCCAGTGCTATCCCCTCCGAAACGGACCAACGAGCAAAACTCAGTACTGTGCAGTGAGCTAAGCCAATTTTTGGCCAAATTCCTTCTTTTAGACCTCTGAAATCGTGTTTTTCTATTCTGTACTTCGCAACTTAGCTAAGCTAACTGTACAGTCTTCATCTTCGACAATCTTGTTCTGCTACCGCCTCTCTCTACTCTGATCTGGTTCAGCTTTAGTATCAGATCTGGTTCAGCTCACTGCTGCTCAGCTGATTCGTCTTTTTGTCAGACACTACGCATCTCAATTAAACTGTTAGTAAATAAACAGCAGGTTTTGTGTATTTCAAAATTCAGATTTTAATCTATAAAAACAGATCCAACAATCTCCCCCTTTTTGATTTACACAAAATCTGAATAAACATATGCATGTATGGTTATGATTGAAAATATTTATCCCCTTTTTGTGGGAATCAAAACGGGTTTGAAATCTTGCCTCCCCCCCAATATTTAAAATAAAGCTCCCCCTAACCAGCACGAGGATTTATTTTCATAAAGAAAATATTTTAAGGGAGACAGTTTGTTGAAAACCAGTGCATGTATGAGATTTGAAAAGTCTATGATACTCAAAAGTTCTCATTGATTAGGACCAGAGGAGCAATAGAAGATTCAATTCACATCTCTTCCATTTCTCCCTAAGGCTTAGTCTCGCTCCGCCTTAGAGATCTTGGCGTCCACAGACCTCGTGCAATCTGTCAGCTCGTCGAAAGAGATGTTGCCGCTCTTTCCTTTCGATATATTGCTCTGAAATTCAATATACATCCCTCCCCATATCCATATGCAATGAGTTTGGAAAACCTTAAAAATTTTGTAGCATAGATAGGCTTTCGAACGACTATCAGAGCAGACATAAGTTTAAAAACTGTTAAAAACATTTTTCGAAGAAAATGCACTATTCAAGAACAACATGCTCTGATACCACTTGTTAGGATCGATTTACCCTCTATATCTTGTTATTTTGACAATAATTGGCACTTTAGAGGGTGTAACCAGATCGAATGATAAGAAGCAGGATTCAGCAAGGCATTGAAGCCGGGTTGCAATGACCAAACTGGTTCCAGCTGGTTGTTGAAACCAGCTTGATACAAAGCAAGCGCTAAACATGCTGGTTCCAGCTGGATGCTGAAACCAGCTCGACACACAGTCGAACGATCTGGTTAACTTATCTTGAGCTGCAATAGCTCAGTGTTCTTGAATACTTTTGCACCGAGATACAGATTGAGTAATGAGTTTAGATCATGCGGAAATAACTCAAACTGCACTCATAAATTCGAAGGCCCCTTTTAAACAGTTTTATGCAAAGTTATAAATATGCAATGCATGTGTATGTAAGTGCTGAAAGCCGTAAAGAAAATACGCTGATTTGTTTATGGAAGTTCGGAGCTCAATCTCCTACATCTCCCCTTCTTCCGCAACGGCAAGGATCCACTAGAAGACTTTGATTACAACGACGCTCGCTGCAACCCACTCCTATGACCCGCAGCCGCAAGAACTCCTAGCCACACCACTGCACACGAGCCTGCAAGTTGCGTGTGTCTAACTCACTTCTTTACTGTCTCAGTGATAAAGGATACAAGGAATTATTAACGTCTCTGTACAAAGACTACAATAATTTGGTGTATGTGATTCACTCACTAATCTATACAGCTCATCTCTCGAAGATGTGAGTGAATCTATGTGTGAGAAATTACAGTGTAAGCTCTCTCTCAAATGTATTCTCACACACTGGGAAGTGCTTATTCAAAGCTAATCACTAGTTGTCTTCCCTATTTTTGTTGTGCATCTCTCACTGTTTTGTTTTCATTCTGCTCTTGTGCACACCTTTACTTCTCCCAGCTTCTGCTCTTGATATATCCTCTCGTGCAGTTTTGCCTGTTGGACACAAAATTTTATCCGTTGTACAGGCTTCTGTAAAGTTCTGACAGTGTCGTACCTTGTGTCCTTTTGCATTTAATACAATTGTAGGCTTTGTAGACTTTCAGCTCTCTTCATTTAATATGCTGCAGCTTTCGCTTAAATTGAGCTCTGTCTTGATGTAGACGTTGCAGAAAATCAGTTTGAACTTTGTTTAAACCATTCCTTGCATATGCTTAAGTTCAAACTGTTTTTCTCTTAATGAACTGGTCTCTGAGCTGGTTCCTGAACTCTGAGCCGCTCTTGCTCCAAGCTGGTGAACCAGCTTGGATGTCCTCTGCGATCTGATTATCCTCTGTTGGACCAGCTCGGGCGTCCCCTCACTGTACCAGCTAAGTTGTCCTTTGCTAGACCAGCTTGGGCGTCCCCTTACTGTTCTAGCTTGGATATCCTCTACTGTACCAGCTCGGTCGTCCCCTCACTGTTCCAACTTTTTACATCCTCTGTTGGACCAGCTCGGGCATCCCCTTACTGTTCCAACTTGGAATACTCCTTAATCTGCACTGCTATCTGCTCTCAATCAATCTGCTAACAGTGATTTGATCCAGTTTGCTGTTAGGCTGCTACAGTGCTTTCATCCAGCTCGGTTTTATTTCTGTATCAGCTCGCTTCCGTTGCAGATTTTGCATGAGGCCAGTGCTATCCCCTCCGCAAAACTCACTACTGTGCAGTGAGCTAAGACGCTTTTTGGCCAAATTCCTTCTTTTAGGCCTCTGAAATCGTGTTTTTCTATTCTGTACTTCGCAACTCAGCTAAGCTAACTGTACAGTCTTCATCTTCGACAATGTTGGTCTGCTTTCGCTACTCTCTACTCAGATCTGGTTCAGCTTTAGTATCAGATCTGGTTCAGCTCACTGCTGCTCAGCTGATTCGTCTTTTTGTCAGACATTGCACATCTCACTTAAACTGTTAGTAAATAAACTACAGTTTTTGTGTATTTAAAAATTCAGATTCTGATATGTAAAAACAGATCCAACAATCTTCCCCTTTTTGATTTACACAAAATCTGAATACACATATGCATGCATGGTTATGATTGAAAATATTTCTCCTCCTTTTTGTGGGAATCAAAACGAGTTTGAAATATTGTCTCACCCTCAATATTTAAAATAAAGCTCCCCTTAACCAGCACGAGGATTTATTTTCATAAAGAAAATAGTTTTAGGGAGACAGTTTTTTGAAAATCAGTGCATGGATGAGATTTGAAAAACCTATGATACTCAAAAGTTCTCATTGATTAGGACCAGAGGAGCAATAGAAGATTCAATTCACAGAATCTCTTCCATTTCTCCCTAAGGCTTTGCGTCGCTCCGCCTTAGAGATCTTGGCGTCCACAGACCTCGCGCAATCTTTCAGCTCATCGGAAGAGATGTTGCCGCTCTTTCCTTTCGAGAAATTGCTCTGCAATTCAATAGACATTCCTCCCCCTATCCATATGCAATGAGTTTTGAAAACCTTAAAAATTTTGTAGCATAGATAGGCTTTCGAACGACTATCAGATGTTAGGCCACGTGCGCTAATACATCAATTAGTCACATTTAAGCGGAAGCATCATAAAAATATGGGCTAAAACTTTTCGAATATAGGCCTGACCCCATATCATTCAAAATCATGCCAAGAGTTTAACTCAAAACTCATACACCATACAATAAAAAACCAGTAGTCAATCAACTAAAGATCCCCGAATAAATAAAGGCACAGGACATCCCCTGGCTCAATATAATATATAAACACAACTGGGACTCATATAAAAAAGGGGATCGACCAGTTGAAGCTCCACTCTGTCCAGCCTGGTTACCTGAAGAACCTGTAATGGCCAACATCGACCAAAACAGCCCAAAACAGGGAAAATAAACGAGGTGAAACCTCAGTATGAAGAGCACAATAAAAGCATCTATCGTATCAGACAATGCAATATCTCAATCGTGCAATGCATGAAAAGGGCTACCAAGAATCATCGATAGACATAGCACAACAACTCAGCTGTGCAGATCTCATCAATATCATCATCATCTTGTGATCTTCAGGTGCGACGACTCAGCCGACCATCACAAGGTAGTGTGGTATTCAGGCACGATGACTCAGCCGATCACCACATCAAAAACAGCGTTGGACCTTTCAGGCACGATGACTCAGCCGGACGATCACAACGTGCAAAGGAATTCAGCTCTCAAAGGAATCAGGCTCAATATGTATGCGTGAATGCACAGCAGACTCATGCTTAAAAATCATACATATATCTCACGCACAAACAGATATGAGCACAGAATCAGCATACAATCAACACAAAGCACAACAGCTAATACACGAAAAAAATATCCCAAAGCTGATAACAAAGCTGCTAAAATCTAGCTCAATTCAGCTTCTACCTCAACAGATCTTAAAAAAACAAGGACTCAGCAATCAACTCAAGTCTACAGCCCTAGCAACTCCACGGCGAACTCAGCAGAAGCTACTACAAGTTCGAATCCAAAGCTGCTAAAGAACAGAAGAAACTACGGTTCAACAATCACGAAGACACACGAACACTGCAACAACTTCGCGCTCCTCAAATCCGGCAACTCCAGTCTCCAAACTGGTATCAATCAACGCTCTAGAGAAGATGATCTCAACTGTAACGCCCAGATATTTTATTATCCACAATTAGAAATTTTAAGAGTTGAGAGATTACATTTAAATGCTATATTGTTCAACTTCGCTTGAATTTCAGATTTGAGAATAAGTGAAATCAGCCTTCATTGTATTCGAGTTGAGTTTCAGCTTTTCATAATATCAGCTGTCACCTTTACGTGAAGTTGAGAATTCAGATGTTAGCTTAATGCTTCAATCAGACTTTTGTTTCAATGATTAGATTTCAAAGTGTTAGAATGCAATTTCAGCTGTCAGGCCTCGTGCTCACATCAGAGACAAAACACTCAAAACAAGCGGAAGCAACTAAAAAGTGGTTAATTTTTTTTTTTTTGCTTTTGGCCTGACTGAAAGATAACATAATTTAAAATACACAATACTCAAAATAATCCCAATTTATAAATCCACAACAGCACAAATATCAAGTACAACAAATGCCCAATGGCTAAATACAACACCAGTACAGATGACCACCTATAAAACACTAAGCATCACACGAAGTGATACCAGTGTATACAAATACTATATGTAACTGGGACACTCTAACCACCTCCTGGGGCACCACCAGCTGGATCATAACCTCGACCAGCTGCAAATCCTGGAAAACCTGAACAGCAGACAGGCAAACAGACACAACAGCCCCAGAGGGACCTCGGGGTTAAACCCCAGTACGGAGAGCAACTATAAAACAACAATGAATAGCAAAAGATATAATGCTAATGCTATGCATGAGGGACAATGCAACAGTGGAAGGCTACAACCAAGGAAGGGAGCCAAATAATTCAACAGCTGACAACAGATTCTGCGAAGAAAGGTTAGTGGCCACTGGTGTGTGTACAGGCACACGGGAATTACCCGCTCATCTTTACACCACACCTGAATACCAGATGCATCAACAACTCAACCTGCTGTTGCCCAACCCATGAACTGTGGTAGTTAACCACTCGGCGCATGAGGGCTAACAGACCAGCAGGGAGACGAGAGTGCGGTATTGCCGCTCGCCCTCGCATCCTGGTAAGAAAACAGAGCAACAACAAAGCACGGCTACAATAGCTGAAATGAAAATGATCATGCATATGCAATGCAACAGCTGAACAACATATACAACAACAAGCAATGCACACACAACAATCAAACATAATATCCATGCCAATTCCAGCCGTAATACAAGCTCAACATCCGTACCTCACCAGCTTCTGAGCTATAATTACCACACACAGCTGCTACAACGAAGTCCGAGCAACACAGATCTGTCACCTGCTATATCAACACAAGCCACTGCTCAAAAGCCGAAACATAAAATAATAGCAGCTGGGAGCTACAACTCCACCAGCGCTTATCTACCTTCCTAACTCAACGGAAAGCTCTAACAAAGCTTAAAGGTAGCATCTTTACTTACCACAACGAAATTACTGGCACGGCAGGGAACTCTTACGCTAGCAAACTACACAAGGGAGGTGTCTTAGCGATCCTGTGATCCTATTCCAGCTCTTCCAAAGCATTCTAAAGAGGTGTAGAACGAAGCGCCTTAGTGAGAGGAGTCCAACGCTACCACTCTCACTCTCGTCGGAGTTGTCTACCATCGGAACTTAGGACGGATAAGGTTACTATGAACAGTAACTAGGCTTCGCGACAAGATTTGCTATCGGGAAATATTTCTAAGTATGGGATCTGTTAAACAATCGAAGACCAAGTCTTCTCTTAAATACACTACTCAAACAGCAGATAAAAACAGGACTAGATCCACCGACAAAATCAGTCGTCACAATTAATATTCCCAACCAGCAGGAATTTCACATCAGCTTTTGCCCTTCGCTATTATATTAACCAGCAGTTGAATTTTTCAAAAAACGCTAAAGCTAAACGGCGTCGCACCAACTTAACCAACGCTGTCGCAGAGGGACACGTCACCTTGCTACCAACAGCTGATTCACAAACCAGCAGTCACAACGCATGAGATCTCTCAACAGCTGATGTCTATCATAACCAACAGCTGGTACAAAGCACTTCACTCAAAACGCTGTCGTGCTAACTAATCCAAACGACGTAGTTTCTCTACCCGCTACAAAACACGAGCAGTCACAACGCATGAGATCTCTCAACAGCTGATGTCTATCATAACCAACAGCTGGTACAAAGCACTTCACTCAAAACGCTGTCGTGCTAACTAATCCAAACGACGTAGTTTCTCTACCCGCTACAAAACACGCTAACAAAACCAACAACTGGTTCCTGCTCACAAAACGTTATCGCTTCAAAGTCCCTTAGCGCTCTCTGCTGATCATCGCAACTAACATACCAACAGCTGATCACTCGCAACAGCTGGATACGCGCTAATACACCAACGACTGAAATCCACGTCAGCATTGCTGCTGCTTCCTACCAACACGCAACGTCTGAAATATCAACAACTGACCGATCACTCAACGGCTGATCCCACTACTACTGCTGCTGATTCCAAAACTTAGGCAAAATCGATGTCTACGCCAAGCACATCGACCAACAACTGGTCCAAACCCGACCAACACCTGATTGTGAAAACACAGGTCTCACATCTCTCCCCCACTAAAATACGATTTCGTCCTCGAAATCAAACTCGGGCAACAACTGAACTCACAACCAAGAGTTCAAGATAACTGAGCAAACAATTACTGAAATCTGATGCAACACTCACGTAAACAGTGCGGCCACTCACGTTGAATCTTCTCTTCCATCTCCCAGGTAGCTTCTTCCCTACCATGTTCTTTCCATTGAACCATCACCAAGGGAATGGTTTTATTCCTCAGCTGCTTCTCTTTTCTATCTAGGATCCTCAAGGGATACTCAACATAACTCAATGTCTGATCTAACTCAACCTCGTTAGTTATCAACACATGAGACGGATCTGGCTCGTACTTCCTCAACATGGAAACATGAAGGACATCATGTAGAGAAGATAAATCTGGTGGCAACAACAGCCGATACGCCAAAGGGCCAATCATCTCAACAATTTCATACGGACCAACATAACGAGGGGCTAAATTTCCCTTGTGTCCAAAGCGCATGACACTGCGAAACGGAGAAACTTTAAGGAAAACGAGATCACCAACCTGAAACTCTAGAGGACGACGCCTCCTATTTGCATAACTGTCTTGGCGATCCTGGGCATCTTTCATCCGCTGTCGAATCAGATCCACATGATCCTTAATCTGCTGCACAAACTCTGGGGAAGACAGCTGCTTCTCCCCCACTTCTTCCCAACATGCTGGCGATCTGAACTTTCTGCCATACAAAGCCTCGAACAGCGCCATACCAATCGTCACTTGGTAGCTGTTATTGTAAGAAAACTCAACTAAAGACAATGCGTCTTGCCAGCTATCACCAAAATCCATCACAACAGCTCTTAACATATCCTCCAACGTCTGGATAGTTCGCTCAGATTGGCCATCTATTTGGGGGGTGATACGCTGTACTCATAGTCAGTCTGGTACCAAAGCTGCTTGCAAACTCTTCCAAAACCTGGAAGTAAACCTCGGATCTCCGTCCGAAACGATTGAAACAGGCACACCGTGCAATCTAACCACAAAATCCACGTACAGTTTCGCCATTTTCTTCAACGAAAACGTTATACCATAGGGAATGAAGTGTGCAGACTTCGAAAATATGTCGATTACAACCCAAATCGCATCGCAACATCTACTGGAACGAGGCAAATGCGTCACAAAATCCATCGCTATGTGCTCCCAATTCCATTGGGGCACTTCCAAACTCTGCAACAGACCACCAGGTCTCATCCTTTCAGCCTTAACCTGCTTACAGTTCAAGAAACGAGCAACAAAACCAGCAATGTCGCTATTCAAACCAGCCCACCAGAAGTGCGGCTTCAACGCATGGTACATCTTCCGTGCACCCGGATGAACACTGTGTCTACTGCAGTGCGCTTCTCTAAGAATCTCCTCCCAAAGATCTATCAAGTTGGGCACAACCAACCTACCACGGAAACGCAAACAACCATCGGACGAAACAGAATAGTCCTCAAGCTGTCCAGCCCTGACCTTCAGCTTCAACTCGTGGATAGAAGGATCTATCCTTTGAGCCGCTCTAATGCTCGAAATGATCTGTGGCTCAACTTGGAAAGAAGAAACCACTACATACTCCCCAGCCGGGTAAAATCTCCAACCCGTAGTGCTAAGATGCTCACGGTCTTTAGAAACATACAACGATGCAAGCATATCTCCTTGAGCCTTTCTGCTCAACGCATCAGCCACTACATTAACTTTCCCAGGCTGGTACTTGATCTCACAATCAAAATCCTTCAACAGCTCCATCCACCTACGCTGTCTCATATTCAAGTCAGGCTGCGAAAACAGATACTGCAAACTCTTGTGGTCCGAATACACCACAAACTGCTCGCCATACAGATAGTGGCGCCAAATATTCAACGCAAAGACCACAGCTGCTAGCTCCAAATCATGAACTGGATAACGAGTCTCGTGCGGTTTCAACTGCTGAGAGGCATACGCAATGACTCGTCCATGCTGCATCAACACACATCCCAATCCATTGAGCGAAGCATCGGAACACACAACAAAACCACCTGAACCAGACGGCAAAGCCAACACAGGCGCAGTAGTCAACTTCTCCTGAGCAATTGAAAAGCATTCTCGCATTGCTCAGTCCAAATGAACCGCTTGTCCTTCTGAGTCAACTGAGTCATCGGCCTAGCTATACTAGAGAAATGCTCTATAAAATGACGGTAATAGCCAGCCAGACCCAAGAAACTACGAACCTCAGACACATTCCTAGGTTGCTCCCAGTTGAAAACAACATCTACTTTACTGGGATCCACAGAAATGCCATCCGCTGAAATCACATGACCCAAAAACACGATGCGATCCAGCCAGAACTCGCACTTAGAAAACTTGGCATACAGCTGCGAGTCTCTCAATGTCTGAAGGACAACTCTCAAATGCTCCTTGTGCTCCAAAGTAGTATTCGAATACACCAAGATGTCGTCGATGAACACGATCACAAACTGATCAATAAACTCTCGGAAGACTCGATTCATCAAATCCATGAAGACTGCAGGAGCATTAGTCAATCCAAAAGGCATTACCAGAAACTCAAAATGCCCGTACCTAGTACGAAAAGCAGTCTTCGCGACATATTGATCTCTAACTCTCAACTGATGGTACCCTGAACGTAGATCGATCTTCGAATATACAGTAGAAACTTGCAACTGGTCAAACAAATCATCGATCCTCGGCAACGGGTACTTATTCTTCACGGTAACTTTGTTCAGCAGACGGAAGTCAATGCACATTCTCATTGTGCCATCCTTCTTCTTGACAAACAAGATAGGCGCTCCCCACGGCGACATGCTAGGTATGATAAAACCTTTCTCAAGCAAGTCATCCAGTTGCACCTTGAGCTCTCTCAATTCAGCAGGCGTTAATCGATATGGTGCACGCAAAATTGGAGCTGTGCCAGGCACCAACTCAATGCTAAAGTCAATCTACCTCCTCGGAGGAAAACCAGGAATCTCCTCCGGAAATACATCAGGAAAATGGCGCACCACTGGAACGTCGCTGAGCAGCACATGTGAAGAAGAATATGCATCTAACACATAGATCATAAAACCCGCGTTCTCCACCGACAACAAGCTGAACATCTCCATCGCTGAGACTAGCGGAATTTTTGACTGAGAGTCAGCACCGTAGAAATTCCATTTCTCACCGGACTGAGGCCTAAAACGCACGATCCCATGGAAACAATCCACGGAGGCCCTATAACTGGACAACACGTTCATTCCCACTATGCAGTCGAAATCCCACAACATCAAACAAAACAAATTCGCCACTAGCACATGCTCGTCAAACCTCAGAACGCCATCCAACAAAACTTCTTGGGAGAACAGGCTAGCACCGCCAGGAGTAGAAATAGCACCACATCGCGCAAAGAAAAGGTATGCAGACCATACTCGATCACAAAAGAATCAGCAATAAACGAATGCGATGTGCCAGTGTCACACAACACTCGTGCAGGAAAATCAAAGACAGAACAGTTACCTGCAATCACTCCGCTCGGCGCGCCCTCCGCTTGCTCCCTCGTAATGGCATTCACTTGAGCATGTTGGGGTCCAGAGAAATGCTGCTGAGACGGCTGTCCGAAACGCGATGGACCAGGCAACTGAAATGGCCTAAACTGCGTCTCTCCAACCCTAGGCTGCGGGAACTGAGGGGAACGACCCCTAGACGATCCTCCTCGACCCTGAGGTGGGGCTGCGCGATCCGGCCGACGGACACAACCTCGCGAAATGCCCATACTGACCACAGATATTACAAGAGCCCTGCACACCAACGCACTGAGTCGACGAATGCTTGCCTCCATAGAAGCCACAAAACTCTGCCCTAGAACCACTGCTACTAGAGCTGCCAGAACCCGAAGAACCAGAGACTTCTTCTTAAACTGATGGCCACGAGGTCGGAACCTCTGGCGGCCAGACTGCTGAGCCAACTTCTGCTGCTGCTGCGGGGGTTGATGGGGAGACTGGGAAGACTGAGAAGACTGCGCTCCCTGAACAGCGGGACGACCACCCTGAGCACCCTGCGGCCTAGCACGCGACCTCCGATTCCGCAGACCTTCCTCGATATCAACAACGCTATCCACAGCCTCTGCATAGCTCTTTGGTTTACTCGACAAAACCAAAGTATACAACTCTTCATTCAAACCCTCAATAAACTTAGTCCTCTTGGCCCTCTCCCTGCCAGGCTCCACGCCACCAACTCTCCGCACTCTTCCTCAGCTGGAAGGTCGCCAAACTCAACCAAAGCATATCATCGTACTGAACATGGTCGAACAAACAAGCGATGTGCTGCAACCATGAATCCGCATCCTCGTTAGACTCGTCACCGTTAAAGATCTGGGGACTCATCCGTTGGAACCTAGTCATCACAATCTCCATGCTTTCCACACGGGTTGCTAAGTTGTCAACTTCATCCTCTTCACGTCTACCACGACCACGAGAAGGGAAAGTACGCTGATCCTCGTTCTGATCTCCAGACTCGTCCTAAAACTGCCCTCTACCTCTACCCCTACGTCTAGGCGGCATCTCTCTACGAAGGCACTAAACAGGATAAGAAAAGACAGAACAGAAACAGCATAGAAATCACATATCACACAAACAATATGCAGCACATAAGTCACATAGTCAAGCATAAGCAACGCACGACACTGTGCCTAGACTCAAGTGTGATCCAAGAAATTGAGCTTATCCCAGCTTAAGCTTTGATACCAAAAATGTCAAGCCTCGTGCTCACATCAGAGACAAACACTCAAAACAAGCGGAAGCAACTAAAAAGTGGTTAAATATTTTTTTTTTGCTTTTGGCAGACTGAAAGATAACATAATTTAAAATACACAATACTCAAAATGATCCCAATTTTAAAATCCACAACAGCACAAATATTCAAATACAACAAATGCCCAACGGCTAAATACAACACCAGTACATATGGTCTATCAACTATAAAAGACTAAGCATCACACGAAGTGATACCAGTGTATACAAATACTATATATAACTGAGACACTCTAACCATCTCCTGGGGCACCACCAGCTGGATCATAACCTCGACCAGCTGCAAATCCTGGAAAACCTGAACAGCAGACAGGCAAACAGACACAACAGCCCCAGAGGGTGTCAGGCCTCGTGCACAACACAGAGTCAAAACACGCAAAACATGGCGGAAGCACTTAAAAAGTGGCTAAAAATTTTTTTCGCTTTTGGCCTGACGAAGAAAACATAATTTAAAATACTGTCATACTCAAAATAATCCCAGTTAACACAAAATCAAAATAACATAGTATCATTATAACGAATACAACACTACCCAACGGCCAAATACAATAGCTGAAAACCACAAATCACAGACAGACTAATAACTATATAAGCCTAAGCACCACCCAGGACATCCCACCCACAGCGATACCGGTGCAATAGATACTATACATAACTGGGATACTCTAAACACCTCCTGGGGCATCTCCAGCTGGATCATCTCCACGACCAGCGGAACAACCTGGGAAACCTGAACAACAAGTAGGCAAACAAAACAAACCAGCCCCAGAGGGACATCGGGGTCAAACCCCAATACGAAGAGCAGCATAAAACAGCAATTCAGATACAACATGCAATGAATCATGTCGTGCAAATGCATGAGCGGTACAAATAAAATCGGTAACAACCGGAGGGCCAAACGGAATAGAAAGCAACAACTGTGACACATCACTGAGTCTCGGAAGCTACCCGATCGCACCCAATGGAAAATAGAGTGGCACATCGTCGCACCTGCACGGAAGCCACCCACCAGGTCGCACGGAATTTCAAGTGGACACAACCACCCACCAACCTCTATCCAGGTCACTGCAACTGAGGACTGGGAACAACTCAACCAGCATCCTCCAGCTGCTGCAACTGAGGACTGGGAACAACTCAACCAACATCCCCCAGCTGCACTCAATCGTGGTTATGCAACACCGCACCGCACCACGAGGGAAGAGCGACAACAGAGCAACATATCATGGCTAACAAAGGAACCATTGGCTCAATATGCTATGCAGATGCAGTAACATGCTTAACATGATGCATGTACAGTAATGCCAGAAAACACAACAAAAGCATTCAAATAATCACATGCATAGCAACTCAACAGATCACCAAACAGCAGGTAATACACCAGATAGTTCAGCCAATAGACATGCATAATATACACAGCTTGCCTCTACACAAACACTCGGCACAGCTATATAACACATAATACATCCCCATGCCTATCTCAAGGCTGTAATACAAGCTCGATTTGTACTTCTACATGGAAACTACCTCACGCAGATTCCTACAAAGCACGGTACCAACTACCTGCTCGACTATGATACCTCACAGCTCACTGCAGACTCACAAGTCTGCCCAGAAGCTCGAATCTGCGAAGGCACCTGGCAAAACAGTTCAAAAACTGAATTCCAAACATCACTGTCTACGGCCAAGAACCGAAGCCTGGTTCTACAAGTCTACGCAGGCTAAACTAACTAGAATCATCTGAAAACTAGTCGAAAACACTCACCCAAGAGTCCAGAAGAGCCAACGAACGCTCGGGTTAGACCTCACGAAAAGCATAGACATTCAGATTCCGTGCACTTCTCTCCAACGTCAACTTTGATCTCCTAGCTAGCAGCAATCGAAAGAGGAACTCAAGAGGAGTCCAGCGCCACCCTTCTCGTTCCAAACGACGACGGGAAACGACGGAAATCGACGGAAATAGGCTACGGTGAACATTAAGGGTTTCAAGAATATCGGGGAAGAACAGAGGAAATATCGGGGAAAAATATGCTAAGTGTTCGCAAACACTGGTATTAAAATCCTCCAGTCAAACGCTACTGTTAAAGTCAATCGCAGGTAAAATAGATCTCTAAAATAGATCCCATCGCTGAGGAACAAAATCACAAATCTGAATTCTCAGCGTTCATGCTAACAACGCACATCAATAAAAACGACAGCGTATCGAGGTCTCGCTAACTAAAGCAAAACGATGTCGTACTAGCGAAACAGATCTCTCGCTCGCAACAGGTACTAACAACGCTAGACAAAACCGGTCAACGCAAAGCGTTGACATCTGTTCAAGAACTCTCGCCGCTAACAGATCCCTCAACGTCCTACGAACGTAAACACTAAACAACGTCGCAGAACCCAATAGAGAAATCTGGACACGTCATCAAATCTGCCCGTAGTGCTCCAACAGATCTCTAGCGCTAGACCCAAAACGGTGCCGTATCCACTTATCTAAACGACGTAGCATCGCTCCCCCTGCTACAACATTCAAAACCCCTAAAACGACGTCACTTCAATACCACGGAGAAATCTGGAAAATAAAAGCGCTAAAAGCTGGAAACACACGCTACACACACTACAACGATCGCTACAGGAGAGTTGACCAGCGTTGACGTCTGGACGCTAACTCCCGCGAACCAGATCTCTCCAACAAGCGCTAAACCAGCGATTAACTCCAAAACGACGTCGCACAACACCACGGTGAAATCTGGACGCTAATAACAAACACTGGAGAAATCTGAAACACTAAGCGCTAAACGCTGCGTTGCAAAACAGATCTCACAAACACGCCCAACCTAAACGACAACGTTTTGTTTTCCTCACACTACATCCCAAATCAAACACCAGCGACCAGATCTCTCCACAAACCAAACAGATCTCACCTATGAACACTACAAAAATACGCGCTAACAGACTTCAGTACACTAGCTATAACAGATTTCTCCCCCCGATAGATTTCTCACAAAGAATCTATCAATTTGACTCCAAATTTCAAATGGATTTCACACAATGAAAACCCGTAACTCAAAGCACAACATCTCTAGGAGAACTCTGAAAATTACCAACCAGACTTCACCAAAATCCTGAGATCTGAATTTCGAAAATACTCCAATTTTCCAAAATTGTTCCAACCATGAAATCTGACCCAGAAAGACATTCGAAGCCTTTCAACTGAAAGCTGAACAACCAGATTTGTCCACGCACAAATCTGAATTCTTAAAATCCGATTAACCCTACCAATTAATCATATTCAAATTTCCGGATCTCACATTTCTCTCCACCTTAAAAGATTTCGTACTCGAAATCGAAGCGACAACTCTGGAATAAAACAAAACCATTCTTGACATAGACAAAATTGGTGAGTTAAGCTACTCGCAGAACAATCAAAAGTACAATAACTCTCAACCCAAAGGCTACTAACCGAGAGTTCAAGATAACCAGGAGTACAACCACAAGCAACCAACTGCTGTAGAATCACAACGAACATATAACTAAAAAAATCTGACTCGACGCTAACACAACCCAGCGTAGTCATCCGCTCTATAACTTCGCCTTAACATAAACACGTCGTGCAAGGAGAATAGATCATGTTGGCACTGCCAAACTAAAAACAGAAGCAGTTCTTACTGCTATCTCCAAAAGGTCACACACCACAAGAAGTTCGTCGCAAAACACCGCGATACTTAAAACAGCTGATGCTCGAAGGCTAAGTTACCACGTAAAATGCCAAAAAGGGATCAACAAAAGAACAACCAGTTACCAGCTGGGTAGGAACAAGACTCGAATCTGAAAGAAACAAAACACAAGGATGAAAGGCTGTTCCAACATATATGCGGACACGCTCCACTCATAATCGATTCAATCTCTCAAATATACTTTCCAAAATATCCTTGCTAGCTAAAACAGTCAAATTGAGGGTCTAGTCTCGCTCATTCCATCAGTATTTAACACCAAAGAAGGATCTGATTCGTAATTTCCTCGGCTTGAACACATAGAACACACTACGTGACCACAACAACACAGCCGGCATCAGTATTTCACACATCAAAAATCCAATTTAACCTAATACACCCAAACATACTGATGAATCTGCGAACTAATTCACCACTAAATCTCAAATCCAGCATAATCTAAGAAGGAGAAACTTGCAAAGAGCATGCGGTTCCCAACTGAGGTTCCAAAATTCCACACTGAGAAAGCAAAAATCTGGTCAAAAGGTCACGCTCACCCTTTGCTCGAGACATAACCAGGTCCCTTAGGTCATCCACCTACTGAACAACTTCCGGTGAAAACCACTAAGTCCTAAAATTTCTTCTAATCACCAAGCAAAATTTGTACTTCCCACGTACAAAATCTCAAAGAAAGTTATACCGAACATCGCTTGGTCACGAATTCCACACAAAAATTCTACCAATCCTCGATATGGCCTCACGGACTCAGCATTTGATCAGGGAAAAACGATAAAATCGCAGTTCCTCGAGACCCAAAAACATCGAGAACTCTTCCAACTTCAGAACAAGAGTTTAGAGTACTTACCAGCCACTACAAACACCAGAAACTAGACAATATCACGACAGAACTGCCACAAACCCTCTTGCCAGTTTCTTAGAATAAGCCTTAACACAAGGACCAATGGGCTGATATAGACAATCCGCCAATTATGCCTTTACTGTCCGCACTAACTGGCACTCGGAGCCAACAAGAAAACTCTACAATTCTACCAAATGCTCAAAAGCATCTTGAGATACTCACCGCTACTAGCACTGTTGGATGGGCCTTCCAACAAATAATCAGTAGCGAGCTTCTCTCGTGCAGGCAGACGCTAAACTCACATCTAAAATCTTAAACTAACTCCAGCCAAAAGCAATATCACGCCAACAAGCCTAACTGAGTGAAGACAGAACTCGCTAATCGCTCTCCACCTTAAAATGCACGCCAGAACTCCAAGGTAGACACAGTAACCTCCAGCGTCAAGACAAAGGTGAGGCATCACATCTAGCAAAGTCTCCACAATCCGTAACGCAACTATGCCTCGTAGAATGCAATGGGAGGGACTACAACCAAAACAGGGAGTCCACAGAAGTTCAACAACTCAAGACCAATCGAAAATCAAAGACAAAGATCAACAAACAGATGTGGCCACAGGGTGTGAACATATGGGAGTTACCCACTCGTCTCAACGCACGGTACTAGGTGCACAACAATCACTTAACCTACGATTGCCCAACTCATGAACTGTGGTAATTAACCACTCGGCTCATAGCGGCTAACAGAACCCAGCAGGGAGACAAAAGGCACAACATCCCCGTTTGTCTTCCAAAACAATACCCTGGTACTCACAGATCAATACCAAAAGCCTAAACAAGGCACAGTTAAACGAATCGAGTTTCAACAGCTGGATACACGCAACTCGCAAAACAACTCAACAGCTGGAAACATAGACAACAGAAATTAAAGGAGTTCAAAATACTACAATTCTGCTGTCCGGACAAAGAAATCAAAGAGGATGAACACGGCACTAAAGGTTACAAGGAGAATCAAGGAAATATCAACTGAAACACGTCAGGGAGAAATTCTCAACAAGTAACAACTATCCTCTCAACAAAGAGGATCTAAACACTCCCAAAACAAACCACTTCCCTAACAGGACTTGCTCACAACTTGCTAACCTAACTCAGCATCACTCTCGGAATGACAACTTCTCCACCAGCAGGAGTAACAAAGGCACTACATCACACAGATGAGATGGGGCGGAAACATCCCCACGCACCACCAAACAACAGATACAATCGTAAGTGAGCGCGATGTCCACGTGTCAACTAAACTCACACAGAGTTAACAAGCAAGGAACAACTACCTGTACAATCTCCTCCGGTCAAGACATCATCTGTGAGACCTGAAATGTTGATTAAGGATTAATTGTTGAAGTTATCGAATTTTGATGATTTTTGGGGATTCAGATCTCTGTTTGTATGTTTGAATTGTGTTTTCGGGTCGATTTCCCTCCTTAGAGTAATTGACGTAAGCATTTCTGTTGAGCGTTGTGTGGATGACGTAGACTTTGCTATCGCGTTAATTGTATGCCTGCTGGTTGTCAACGCGGGTCAACCTTCCTGTAGCGCGAAGAGGATGCGACGTCGTTTGTGTTAGTTGCAACGCCGCGTTTTGATGTTGCTGCTGGTATCAGCAGGAGGAAGTGCTTTACGTTGTTTTGTGTATTGCTGCTGGATGACCAGCAGTTGGTATTTAGAATGCGTATCCTAAGCGACGTCGTTTGGATTAGTTGTTGCGACGCCGTTTTGGCTTAATGTTAGAAGCTCTTTTGTTGTTGTTGCTGCTGGCAGTCGAGGGTCGTTAATTGTGGAGAATGCGTCGACTGTTGCTCCTGCTGGTTTTGTCGGTGGAAATGCGCTCCTGCTGGTAGCAGCAGTTGAGAGTTTTGTATATAGCGAGACTTGGTCTTCGTTGTGGATTACCAGTTTCCATACTTAGAGAAATATTTCCCGATTTTCGTTCTCTGTTCTTCAACCCTTGGTCACTATTCACCGTGAGCTTCTCGGGTAGATCCCCGTCGACTCCGGCCGTTGTTTTGGACAGTTGAGGTAGCGTTGGACTCCTCTCGAAGAGCTCTTTCACCCTATACCTTTTGTAGAGGCTGTTGTTAGCTGGAACAAAAGCACAAAGTTGCTGTTCGTGTTCGTACGTTTCGAAGTTGCAGGTAGCTTTCGGATTAGCTTCGAGATCTTGTTCCTAGCCTTTATATTAGCTTCCTGTTAAGTTGTATGGGTTAGATTGAGAGCTGGATTTAGTATTTAAACTCCAGCCGTGAGATTTATTAGCAACCCGTTGGATTTATGTTCTGTATGTCGTGTGTTTAGCAGGCTTTTACCAGAGTCTTCGGGATTTCTCACAGTGTTATTGTTGCTCAGTACAAGGTACGGATTTGAGCTTTTATTACAGCGAGATTATGGCTTGGATGAATGGTAGTCGCTGGTATGTGGATTCGTCGTGCCTGCTGGTTGTGTTCTGTTGAGAATTGTGTATGCTATTGGTGTATTTGCTGCGTTGCATATGTTTATATGCTTGCATTCTAGCATGTTGCATACACGCACGGTATTCCTTTCCAGTTTTGGTAGTTTTGTACCATTGTTGCATTGTTATTGTTTTCTTACCAGGATGTGAGGGCGAGCGGCTATACCGCACTCTCATCTCCCTGCTGGGATCGTAGCCACCATGCGCCGAGTGGTTAATTACCACAGTTCATGGGCGAGGCAACGGCAGGTC